>JACXGJ010008018.1:0-28506 GCA_016801105.1 Esox niger | reverse complement strand
ATGACCCTAAACACTGCTCAAAATCTACTAAGGCATTCATGCAGAGGAACAAGTACAACGTTCTGGAATGGCCATCTCAGTCCCCAGACCTGAATATTATTGAAAATCTGTGGTGTGACTTAAAGAGAGCCGTCCATGCTCGGAAACCATCAAACCTGAATGAATTAGAGGTGTTTTGTAGAGAGGAATGGTCCAAAATTCCTCATAGGAAGCTATAGGAAGCGTTTAGAAGCTGTTATTTCTGCAAAAGGGGTATCTACTAAATATTGAGTTATTTTTTTGATTGTAGTGCCCAAATTTATGCACATGCCTAATTTTGTTCTAACAATCATTGCACACTTCCTGTAAATGGTATAAACTTCGTTTCACTTCTCAAATATCACTGTGTTTGTCTCCTATATGATATATTTAACTGATTTTTTTTATCCTAAGAACCAACGATTTATGAAGGAAAATCATGGACATTAACAAGGTTGCCCAAACTTTTGCAGACCACTGTATGTGTCATCAAGGACCCATGTCATCGAAACCACATCCTTTCAAACTGGACATTTTGTATAGATAGTTATTTTACTTACATTAAAGCCCAATTTAAGGATTATAATTTAAGCAATTTTGATTTAATTTACCACAATAGCGTGAATATTACTTGAGAGCCCCTGTAATGACATTTTTACATAAAAAATTAGATAATTTGTTGAATCAACTGAAAACCACTGTCACGTTACCTTGAACCTGGTTTAAAAAACGACAGAAAACTGATGCCAACTCTGCCGACACGCCAGAATAGTATTGAAGCCCAGATCTACATGTACCCTCTTCTTATCCCACTTCAGAGCCTGCGAGGAGATCCTTGGTGTTCACAAAGGAAACAAACAACAGCTATGTAGAGCTTCTGCCTCAGAAGAGTCTTTCCATGCAAGCGTTTACCCTGTGTATGCGGCTGGCTACCGAGCTGGCAACTGGCAAAAGAGAGATCATCCTGTTCGCCTACCGCACAGCGCAGCACGACGAACTCAATGTGTGGAGAGAATACGACGGAACGTACAGGCTGTACCTAAGAAGTAGTCAGGATGGTGTCTCATTCCACCTGCCTGAGATCAGCACTTTTCAGACCAACCTGTGTCTCACCTGGGAGTCTGAATCTGGCTTGACCGCCTTCCATGTAGATGGGAAGAGGAGTGTAAGGAAGGTGTATAAACAGGGACACACAGTGAGGCCAGGAGGTAGGGTCATCCTCGGACAGGACCCCGACTCTCTCCTGGGGTCATTTAATGTCAGCCAGTGTTTTGTTGGAGAGATCAGAGATGTTAACTTGTGGGACTATGTGCTTTCCAATTCTATGATCAAAGCATTGCATGGTGGGAAACTTATTCCAAAAGGGAACATTTTTGACTGGGAAACTATAACATTTCAGGTTAGTGGTAAAGACAAGGAGATCATTAAAATCTTCAATGAATAGGTTGCCTCAATGCTAAGCTTAACTCAAATACAGTTTCTATTCGTTTCAGTGGAAAGCATATTTTTTATAAATATATAGATGGCATGTTATAAAAGTTCTGACAAAAATGTGTACATAAAGGTGTTTTTATTCATTTTTAATTGTTCAGTGAAGCTGAAATTGGGTCTGTGTTGTCTCCCAGAAATCCTGTCTTTTGGACCATTGGACTTGCTGTTGTCATAGGCTTTCAGAAATTCCAACCTCATCATAGCAAATGAAATGGCAGGAGGGCGGGACACTTGGGTGGGGGGTGCTGTCCATTTGCTTGTTATTTTGTACATTTTGTGCAACAATAAACTTGTCATTTATTACATTCAATCAATGATATGTGGTATTTGTTCCAAATATGGACCAAATAAACAATCAATTATAGTTTTTAGAATAAATCTCATTCTAAAAAATAAAAGGCCAGGTAACAAGATCTACAATATATGCAAACCAGTGTTTAAATTTAGCTAGTTTATCATATTATGTACAAATCCTGTCTGTACTGTCTAGCCTGACATTCATCCTTGCAGGAGGTACATCTGATGGTGACTCTGCTCCTAGCTAGCACTAGCTAGTTACACACACGTCTGTGAGAAACCAAATTCAAAACCGATAATAAGCCGTGCAGGTACTAAAACGATGTTCTTTTGAAATCAATTGCAACTCAGATTTTAAATGTATTTATTTAACCATTATTTGAATAGATATGAACATTATTTGAACAGATATGAACATTATTTGAACAGATATGAACTGGAACAGATTTGAACAGATAATAACATTATTTAAACAGATATGAACTTTCCTCAATTTGTGGAAATCCTTATTTTTCTGTGTTTTACCATTAGAAATATTCTGGTAAGTACTGTCAGAGGAGTACATGATCTTCTGACCAGAAATTATAAAATGCTTTATAGCCTTAAATAATATCTCAAATTGATTTAATATTGAGTTTTTGCCAATGATCAAAACAAAAACATTGTGTTGATCAGTGAATTATATAAGGCAATATGGTTAACAATCTAGTCAGTGCATTTGCACAAAATGCATTTGTTCCTAATCAATTTAGAACAATTTGCTGATTTTATTAATTTCCTCTAGTCTCCCAATATAATGTGGAAAAGTCCAAGGGAGAACATTTGAAAGGCACTGTATACGGATTGAGGTCAAGAAATTATTAAATAGAAAAGTAATATATAAATACATGTTTTGTTATCAAGAGGTCATGTAGGTAATTCAGCAAGCAGGATTAATATACTCTGAAACCACAACTCTGAGTCAACTGATCCTGAGCTGTCAAAGTCAGAGCTGACAGTTTCAGAACAAGTGGTGACAGTTATTGCAGTCAACTCTGAGGTAAGTTATGTCAGCTTTCAAGGCAGGCAGAGACGAAGCAGGATGCAGAGACAATGGTTGCTTAGTCATACGTTTTAATGGTAGGAGCTGACATGCCCTCATCAACAGTGCGACAATAACACGCAAAGACAGAGGGAGCAGAGGGAACATATATACTGGAGGGGTAATGACTGGATGATGATCAGGTGCGCTAAACAGGACAACAGGTGCGATGGATTGATGACGGGCGGTGGTGTTAGAAGGCCGGTGACATCGAGAGCTGAGGCCCGCCTCCTGCAGGGGGAGGATGAGCAGCAGATGGCGTAGTTGTCACAAGTTAAGCCAATGTTAATGCTTCTGCAGCCCAACTTCTGAGATGTTTCCAAGTCTCAGACCCACAAGGCTCATGAAATAAGTCCACAGAATAGCAGGTATCAGTCTAAGCCGTAATCAGTTTATTTAGTATGAAGCTTTAAGACTTCAAGCACTAATCAGGTAATATTTTAGGATCTCCTGGGGTGACTGGCTGCGTAGATGGCACTCATACTCCTATCACAGCTCTTTCAGTAAATGAAGATTATGTGAATACAAAGTCTGTGCAGATAGGCCAAATTTTTTTATCTTTCATTGCTTGTTGGTTTTACCTTAAATTACTTCTGGAGATCACAGTTGACCTACACTTTTTTACCATTTCATCACTGATTTTTATTTTTAACCCTTTATTCTCCCCTATTTCTTGATATACAAATTGTAAAAAAGGCCTGCCTTTATCAGAGCAAGTCCTGCCGTTCATTGGTTTCTGCTGTCAAATTGCCCGAGGGCTAACCTTTGTCTGAGATAGACATTTCCTGTGGAAATCGTGTAAGACACTTTGATAAGATACTTCCTTTTTAGTAACTTTGTCACATTCTCTTCCACTCTTCTGTAATCAAATTGCTGAAATACTGAATTTGAACTTTACAGAATATGATGGACAACCAAATCTATTCAAATGATAATTCAAAACTACCTCCAAGAAAAAGTGGAAACAGTGGCAATTCCAAAACAGGTGAGACCTATTCATAATGATTGGATTGTTATTAAAATTAGGGGGTTTATCAAGAAGTTAATCAATTCACATTTAGACAAATGTAAACTTCAGATCTAAAGTCATTTATAGAAAATGTAAGGTAGTAAAACCTAGTGATGGACAAAAAAGGCTTCATTTGTGTCATTTTAGAGCAGGATAAAATGCTGGCAGCACTCAGATTTTCTATATCACAATGAAAGCCATCATTGAAATGTATAAAGCAATATGGTTAACAATCTTGTCTGTTAAAAAGAACAGACAAGAAAAATATTATAACAGACACTGAACATGAAATACACAGACTAGATTGTTAACTATAAGCCTTATATTCTTCAATGATTGCTGTTTTTTAAAGTTGTTTCTTAAAAAAATGTTTATCTAAATCCCCATGTTTAGTACTATGAACAGCTCATTTGGTGAAACCCTTGCAATTTATTATTTTGTCCACATTTATAAAAATAAATGTTTTGTGGACCTATATAAAAATGTTTTGTGGACTTATATAATTTATATTGAAAAATAATACAACACTCAAAACATCCATAAATACGCTGAAACATGGTATTGAGATCAGATGTAACAGGGAACTGAAAATATATCTACTTTAATATTGGAAGCATGGAAAGATCTATATTTGCCTTTGTTCTATATGAATGAATTTGAAGAAATTGTTATTTTTGTGTTTTTCTTACCCGAAAATAAAACACTATCTTTTGCAAAGCACACTGGTTATTAACCATGCAATTGTTTATTTAGGGCCACATTTCAGCACATAAAAAATACTGGGATTAACTACAATAGATCGTGCAAATAAAACCCCTTCTTTCCTAATTAACAGAGGCATTCCATGAAAGATCAGGGTTTTGGCATTTAAACTCTTG
Source organism: Esox niger (assembly GCA_016801105.1). Taxonomy (NCBI): domain Eukaryota; kingdom Metazoa; phylum Chordata; class Actinopteri; order Esociformes; family Esocidae; genus Esox; species Esox niger. Next base: position 23,732 of record JACXGJ010008018.1, on the reverse strand, counting down.
CAATGTCACCATCTAACTAAATGGATTCTCTGGCATCAACTTTCTCCTGGGTTCTGAGTTTTTACATCTCTGGAAAAAATAAGAGACCACTGCACCCTTTCCTTTCGAAGGAAGGTTTTGAGAGAGAAACAGTGTTCCAGTAAAGAGACCACTGTCATTTTAACCCTTCTGTTCCTCACTCAGAACTTTCCTTCACAACGGCTGTAGATAAAAACACCCATCTTTTGGTTCTAGGAAACCCTGACTTACCTCCTCTTCCTGAGGTAACAGCTTCTCCCTCCAGATGGAAACATGTCTGGTTGGTTGGTTTCGGTCCCAGTCTGTTCTGTTCTCTCTGTGTTCTGGTTGCTGTAGGAGGCCTCTGTGAGTAACGCATCTATTTGGGAGACAATGTGAAGAATACAGATATTGAGATGATGAAGAGTATTCACCCAGAATACTCTATTGTTTTATTGTGTCATTTCTCACATATAAAAATAAGGTAGGCATTGTTAAATGTATATAGACTGTATATAGACTAAACCAGATGTGGTTCTTTCCAAAGATTTCAGAGAGAGCAACCAATTTGATTTACTGAAAGCACAGCTCGACAATCAGTTAAACGACATCACAGGTGAGTTGGGACTGTGGAACCATTTTGTTTAATAGCATTTCACTGTTGTGTAACCAGAAAGATCAGTTAAAGCTGTGTGTCTTTGGATTTTTCGAGATGTTGAGCCAAAACAGGTTCATAAAAATTATCCATTACTGTTTCTCTTATGTGTCATCAAGACCCCATGTCATCGAAACCACATCCTTTCACACCTGACATTTTGTATAGATCGTGATTTTACTTACATTAAAGCCCACTTTGAGCATTATAATTTAATCCATTTTGATTTCATTTAACAAAATAGCGTGAATATTACTTGAGAGCCACTGTAGTGACATTTTTATATAACAAATTAGATAATTTGTTGAATCGACTGAAAACCACTGTCACGTTACCTTGAACCTGGTTTAAAAAAACCACAGAAAACTGATGCCAACCCTGCTGACACGCCAGAATAGTATTGAAACCCAGATCTACATGCACCCTCTTCTTATCCCACTTCAGAGCCTGCGAGGAGATCCTTGGTGTTCACAGAGGAAACAAACAACAGCTATGTAGAGCTTCTGCCTCAGAAGAGTCTTTCCATGCAAGCGTTTACTCTGTGTATGCGGCTGGCTACCGAGCTGGCAACTGGCAAAAGAGAGATCATCCTGTTCGCCTACCGCACAGCGCAGCACGACGAACTCAACGTGTGGAGAGAAAACGATGGAACGTACAGTCTGTATCTAAGTAGTAGTGAGGATGGTGTCTTATTCCACCTGCCTGAGCTCAGCACTTTTCAGACCAACCTGTGTCTCACCTGGGAGTCTGAATCTGGCTTGACCGCCTTCCATGTAGATGGGAAGAGGAGTGTAAGGAAGGTGTATAAACAGGGACACACAGTGAGGCCAGGAGGTAGGGTCATCCTGGGACAGGACCCCGACTCTCTCCTGGGGTCATTTAATGTCAACCAGTGTTTTGTTGGAGAGATCAGAGATGTTAACTTGTGGGACTATGTGCTTTCCAATTCTATGATCAAAGCATTGCATGGTGGGAAAAGTATTCCAAAAGGGAACATTTTTGACTGGGAAACTATAACATTTCAGGTTAGAGGGATAGACAAGGAGATTATTAAAATCCTCAATGAATAGTTTGCCTTAATGCTCAGCTTAACTCAAATACAGTTTTTCTATTCGATACCATTAAGGAATATTAAAAAGGTTGAAAGTCATTTTAGGATTATTACTGTTAAATAACTTTTAATCACAGCCACGCAGCAACAAACTGGTCATTACGTGCACTCACTAAACACCCAAAAGCACAGGATGTTTTTCGTTCTATTTGCTTAGTTTTGCTCTGACTGATTTTGAATTAGTTTGTGTTTCATATTTTAACCGAAAATTCTCCAGGATTAACACTGAGGGACAGTTTCACAGACACAGATTAAGTAAGCATAGTCAAGGACAAAAAAATCTAGTTCAATAGAAAGTTTTTTTTATTATTGTCCTATGCTGGGCTAAATCTGTCTGCGAAACTGGCCCTCAGCATTAACTTTTTCCTACTGTACGGTACCCTGCTAACTAACGCGTTCTAAAAAAAATGCTATAATTGTTTTCACTTAATTGTTTTTGCGTCTATATGAGCCTGGTTGTAATGATTTTAAACCAAACATAGCCAGTACGTGATCCACTTTGGAGAAGATTCCAGTTAAGCGCACTTCAGACGTAGCGAAATGAAGGAACGTGGAAGTGTGAAATCCCTTTGCTTTGGAATTGACAATCAAGTGATGATGTAAAATAATGATTCTGCTTGTAGATTGTGAACCATATTCAACAACCACGTATAAAGTGGGAGGATTAAAAAATTGTTTCTCGGGCTCGCTTCTTTAAGCAGTGTGGTCCAGCACTTCCCTCCCCGCATTTGGGATTCGACGTCACCAACTCTGCCTTTGGTAGTCTTTGGATAGCGAGTACTTGATTAAGGAGTACTTTCTTTAAATTAGATGTATTTATGAATATTCTTAAGTGCTCTGACATTGTTTTCAGTCTTAAAAGCACTTAGCTCTTAAGGCAGGGCATCAAGTTAACTTTTTGATCAACAGTCAAATGTGCCAGTGACTGTTGATCACAGGGTTGGTTATATGGTGGAACAGGATTTGAATGTATACTACTCTTCTAAGGATTCGAGATAAAAACATGTTGGCCTTAATTACAGGCAAATTTATTTTATAAAGCACTTTTTACATCAACAGTTGTCACAAAGTGTTTTCACAAAAACACACAGCAGAAAACCACAGTTGTGTTGAACTTGTGGTCTAACATTAAACACTCAAAAGTTAAAGATCCCTTCAAAGTCTTAATTGGCACCAAGTGACTGGCAGACAAATCTCTTCAATGTTTTACAAGAGGCATCATACCACCTTTTGGTATCACCATTTCCATCCCCCAGAGCAGCACAGTCCTCTCCTGAAGGGTCCTTCTTGGTCCAGTTATCAGGCTCATTATCCCCTCTGGCTCTTAATAGCCAGAATCTGTTTTCCCAGGAAAAACATGTTTTAAGGGTCTAACACTTACTTACTGTTATATTTTCTGTTGGTTTTCATAGTCTGTTTATTATTTCTTATATTTTGCTAACTGTTTTCACATTAACTTACTGCACTCCAGTCAGATTCAGAGGTTGGTTGTCGACCCAAAGCCACTGTCCTTCATTCACCAAGTCATTCAATCCAATCCAGTGTGTCTTGTCCTTAGTGCTTAAATACAAATAATTCTGAAAAGAATTGTTGGCATTCAAATTCAGATTTGGTATCTACATACAAAAACATTATTTTCATTTTTTAAGCCCAATCAAGTGATCAACTTCTCTTGCTTTCTGGTCTCTTTTCTCTTTGTCACCTGTTCCTGTTGGGTGCTGATGATGACCAGGTGACCTCCCATAGAGACACAGTGATCCCGACTCTGAGTCCAGTTCATCATAACAGTAGAGAAGAAGTAGCATTTCCCTCCCTGAGACACCCAGCCCTCAGCACAGCGTCTACAGACTTTGACCTCTGAAAGAAAATAGAATACACATTCAGAAAAACATTTTAATGTCCTTAAGGATATAATGTATCCCGCAGCTATCAAAATGGGATTTTTGAACTTCAAATGTAAATAAATGATTTTAAAGAATTATGATGAATGTTTTGGTTTTTCTTTCCCTTACAATAAAGCAAAATGTCTGATAATTCACTTATTTTGAGAGAGAATTTTGCTTATCAAATTAACTAGAAAATATACAATAATCGCAAATATTTTAATCATTTGACTGCATTACTATTTGATCTTGTGGATATATCTGACCTTTGAAAAATATAGTGTTGTGCTTTTCACGATGACTCAGCCTAAAACGAAATGTTAGTGGTTGCAAGATCTCAAAAAACACCTAAAATGCTTTCATAAAGGTTTATATTCAAACCTGGCAAATTTGATTTTACAAACATTTTGAAGACTGGTGGAAAGTGATAATTTACATATTAGCTTGGTTAACTTCGGCGTAGAGCGGGTAGGAAGCGCAAATAGGGACTTGTTCTTATCCTATTTGAAATGCCATCAAATACATGCATATTGACACATACATAATTTGCATTCCCTTATTAGATGAAGTGTTATCTGATAAAATATTGGAATAGCTAACTATAGGTAGCTCCCCAGTGCTGCTAAGTTAACGCTAGCTTGGAAAGTTACCCAATGAGATACTAGACGTTGCAGATGAAGTTAGAGCTTTCGTTTTGGACCGACAAAAAGATGAGTGCATAATAAAGATTGTTAAGCTTGATTGAGTAACACTACCCAACTGTAGCAAACCGCTAAACTAAGCTAACTTTGGCTAGCTCTGCATTTATTTTCTTTCCCATTAACTATTATAAAAATTAGCATTATTGATTGTGATTGTATATCGCCTTACACGTGTAATCAGATAAACAGCGGAAAACTACTCCAAAATGTAATAAACGTCCAACTACTTTCTGTAATCGATCGTTGTAGCAGCTGCCCCATTTTCGTCGGTGCACATTAGAATAATATTTATAACTGTATAAAATGCCGTGGCCATAAGAAAGCCACAACGGACCTGGGAAAGGAGAATGGAGGTTTCACTCGTTGCCATATCTGCAATTGTATTTTCCTGCTTCTAACACATCAACTTTAAGGACAGAAAGTTCACTTGCTGCCTGATATATCCCACCCACTGACAGGAGCCAGGGTAACGAAATTATCACTGTATTTCACTGGTGAGTGTAGTCTGCAGCACAATAAGCATGTTTAGGAAATAATAGGAAAACGACCCGCATGCAGTAGCTCTGCTGTTCATGTGTGCGTATTGAACCGCGGGGAGCGTATTTATGGGCTCGATAACATGCAGTGTACTGTTTCATCCCTGGTGGTTAAGAGTCAGTAGCCTCTGCTGCATTTAACCCACCTGTATTGATTTGCAACTTTTACTAGCTGCCTCCACTATCGCACCTGGACACGAGCATCAACTCATCTGCAGCTCAGCAGACAACCAGACTGACCATCGGCAGTACATTGATTCACAAAAATAATCTTAATCTTCCAGAGGAATTACGGTTGGATAAATTAATAGTTGTGCACAGTTTGGGAGGGGGGTGGTTTTCTTAAATTCATTACTTGAATGATTTATTTTCGCACCTGCTACTGAATGAAATAATTAAAAGAACAATTGATGTTTCGCATTTGTTTTTATTTTTTTATTTGACATTTACAGCCCCCTCCAAAAGTATTGGAACGGCAAGGCAAATTCCTTCGTTTTTTTTGGTCGGTGAAGACATTTGGGTAAAATGAAAAGATGAGTATGAGACAAGAGTTCAGAATATCAGCTTTAATTGACTGATATTCAAATTTGGATGTGTTAAACAACTTAGGACATATCACCGTTTGTATTAGACCACAGCATTTTGATGTGAGCAAAAGTAATGGAACTAATATTCTTTAAGTAAATAACATTTAATAGTTGGTGACATAACCCTTGCTTGCAATATCTGCCTCAAGCCTGCAACATCACCAAACTTTTGCATTCTTCATTTGTGATGCAATCCAGGCTCATACCACAGCTTCTTTCAGTTCTTCTTTAATTCAGGGAGTTTCAGTTTCCTCTTTAGGAGGTGAAATGCATGCTCTATAGGGTTTAGGTCAGGTGATTGACTTGGCCAGTCTAAAACCTTCAATTTTTTTCCCCCTGACATAGTCCTTTGTTTTGTTGGCAGTGTTCTTTGGGTCATTGTCCTCCTACATGATAAATTCCCTCACGATTAATTTCAATGCATTTCTCCATAAATTGGTAGACAAAAGGTTTCTGTACACATCTGAATTAATTCTGCTTCTACCATCATCAGTTACATCATCAATTAATATTAATGAGCCTGTTCCAGAAGCAGCAATGCAAGCCCTAGCCATAACCATTACCTCCACCATGCTTCACAGATGAGCTTGTATGCATCAGATCATAAGCAGTTCCTTTCTTTCTCCACACTTTGGTCTTTCCCTCACTTTGGTAGAGATTAATCTTGGTCTCATCATTCCAAAAAATTGTGTTCCAGAATTTTTGTAGCTCATCTCTGTACATTTTTGCAAATTCTAATATGGCCTTCCGATTCTTACTGCTGTTGAGTGCTTTGGATCTTGTGGTGTGGCCTCTATATTTCTGCTCTCTGATTCTTCTTTGAACAGTGGATTGCGATACCTTCACCCCTGCACTGTGGTTTGTTGGTGAGGTCACTTACTGATGTTTTGGGGGTTTTCTTCATAATTCTCACAATATTTCTGTCATCAAGTGCTGTTTTTTTGCTTGGCTGACCTGTCTGACGTCTGTTGCTCAGTACACCAGAATTAATTTTTTTCAGGACATTACAAATGTTTGTGCTTGCTATGCCCAATGTTTGTCCAATAGCTCTTGTCGATTTTTCTTCTTACCTCAGCTTGACAATGGCTTGCTTTTCTCCCATAGACAGCTCTCTGGTCTTCAAGTTGGTTTATCCTCTTTAAAAATAAATGCAGTCTTATAGGATAGAAACTAGTCATGTTGAGCTATTTAATGTTTGAACCATCAACCGAAAAGCTAACACCTGGGCAACAAGAAACATCTGTCAGTCACATGATTGAATAGTTTTGCTCACTTGAAAAATGGGTGGGTTCAAATAAAGGGCGGTATGTCCTGTGTTGTTTAACACATCTAGATGTGAATACCAGGAAATGAAAACTGAATTTCTGAACTCTGGTCTCATGCCTTTAGTGAACAACAAAAACAAAGGAATTTGCCTTACCGTTGCAATATGTTTGGAGGGGACTGTACACTGCATGCAATTATTAGGCAAGTAAGTATTCAGATTTTATCCTTATTTCTGTGCCCATTTTCTAACTCCAGACCATATGAACTTCTAGGGATGTCAAGATACCAGAAATGTAGTAGTCGATACCAATACCAGCAAAATTCCACTATTTTCAAAACCCAATTCCATACCACTGTAAAAAATTAATAATAAAATCAATAATTCCCATGTACTTAAGAAAAAAAGTAGAGTCTAACACACCTGTACTCAGTTTCCAACATTAATTTAAATGTACTGAAATGGTGACACAGTTACACATTTATACATAATTACTACATTATCATTGTTGACAATGACAGTGATTGTTCTAACTCACCTGTCATTTTGGCTGATGCCGTAGTTACCAGATGACTGTCCTTTGTCTCCAGGAGTGAATTAATTTGGTTGCAGTCACCGATATCTTTTTATCGAACGACATTTACAAAATTGCAAGAACATTTTAAATACAGGTGCTGGTTATATAATTAGAATATCATTAAAAAGTTAATTTATTTCAGTAATTACATTCAAAAAGTGAAACTTGCATTCCTTTTATATCTGATGATTATAACTGACAACTAAGGAAATCCCCAAAATCAGTATCTCAGAAAATTTGAATATTTCTTAAGACCAATACAAAAAAGGATTGTTAGAAATGTTGGCCAGCAAGTGTGAACATGAAAAGTATGAGCATGTACAGCACTCAAAACTTAGTTGGGGCCCCATTTAGTCAGCCACCAATTGTTCAACTTCTCCCACTTAAAAAGATGAGCGAGGCCTGTACTTTTCATCATATATACACTTCAACTATGACAGACAAAATGAGAAAAGAAATCCAGAGAATCACATTGTAGGGTTTTTTAGGAATTTATTGGTAAATTCCTCAGTAAAATAATTATTTGGTCACCTACAAACAAGCAAGATTTCTCGCTCTCAGACCTGTAACTTCTTCTTTAAGAGGCTCCTCTGTCCTCCACTCATTACCTGTATTGATGGCACCTGTTTGAACTCAAACAGTCACATTCCAAACTCCACTATGTCCAAGACCAAAGAGCTGTCAAAGGACACCAGAAACAAAATTGTAGACCTGCACCAGGCTGGGAAGACTGAATCTGAAATAGATAAGCAGCTTGGTGTAAAGAAATCAACTGTAAGAGCAATTACAATAAAATGGAAGACATACAAGACCACTGATAATCTCCCTCGATCCGGGGCTCCACGCAAGATCTCACCCGTGGGGTTAAAATTATCACAAGAACGGTGAGCAAAAATCCCAGAACCACACGGGGGACCTAGTGAATGACCTGCAGAGAGCTGTAACCAAAGTAACAAAGAATACCATCATTAACACACTACGCCGCCAGGGACTCAAATCCTGCAGTGCCAGACATGTCCCCCTGCTTAAGCCAGTACATGTCCAGGCCCGTCTGAGGTTTTCTAGAGAGCATTTTTATGATCCAGAAGAGGATAGGGAGAATGTCATATGGTCAGATGAAACCAAAATTTAACTTTTTAGCAAAAACTCAACTTGTCGTGTTTGGAGGAGAAAGAATGCTGAGTTTCATCCAAAGAACACCATACCTACTGTGAAGCATGGGGGTGGAAACATCATGCTTTAGGGCTGTTTTTCTGCGAAGGGACCAGGACGACTGATCCGTGTAAAAGAAAAAATTTATGGGGCCAATGAATGAGTGAAAACCTCCGTCCATCAGCAAGGGCATCGAAGATGAGACGTGGCTGGGTCTTTCAGCATGGCAATGATCCCAAACACACCGAGCAACGAAGGAGTGGCTTTGTAAGAACCATTTCAAGGTCCTGGAGTGGCCTAGCCAGTCACCAGATCTCAACCCCATAGAAAATCTTCGGAGGGAGTTGATATTCCGTGTTGCCCAGCGACAGCCCCAGAACATCACTGCTCTAGAGGAGATCTGCATGGAGGAATGGGCCAAAATACCAGCAACAGTGTGTGAAACCTTGTGAAGACTTACAGAAAACGTTTGACCTCTGTCATTGCCAACAAAGGGAATACAACAAAACACTGAGATTAACTTTTGTTATAGACCAAATACTTATTTTCCACCATAATTTACCAATAAATTCATTAAAAATCCTACAATGTGATTCTCTGGATTTTTCTTCTCATTTTGTCTCTCATAGTTGAAGTGTGCCTATGATGAAAATTACAGGCCTCTCTCATCTTTTTAAGTGGGAGAGTTTGCACAATTGGTGGCTGACTAAATACTTTTTTGCCCCACTGCACCATGGTCATTGTGCAGGTGCCAAGTCCTGTTGGAAAATGAAATCTGAATCTCCATAAAGTTGGTCGGCAGCAGGAAGCATGAAGTGCACTGAGACTTTCTGGTAGACGGTTGCGTTGACCTTGGACCACAAAAAACACAGTGGACCAACACCAGCAGATGACATGGCACCCCAAACCATCACTGACTGTGGAAACTTTACACTGGACTTCAAGCAACGTGGATTCTGTGCCTCTCCTCTCTTCCTCCAGACTCTGGAACCTTGATTTCCAAAGGAAATGCTAAATTTACTTTCATCAGAGAACATAACTTTGGACCACTCAACAGCAGTCCAGTCCTTTTTGTCTTTAGCCCAGGCGAGACGCTTCTGATGCTGTGTCTTGTTCAAGAGTGGCTTGACACAAGGCTGAAACCCATGTCTTGCATACGTCTGTGCTTGGTGGTTCTGAAGCACTGACTCCAGCTGCACAATCCTCTCTCTTCACAATCCTCTCCAGGGTGCGGTTAGCCCTATTGCTTGTATACTTTTTTCTACCACATATTTTCCTTCTCTTCCCCTCTCTATTAATGTGCTTGGACACAGAGCTCTGTGAACAGCCGGCCTCTTTAGCAATGAACTTTTGTGTCTTGCCTTCTTTGTGCAAGGTGTCAATGGTCGTCTTTTGGATAGCTGTCAAGTCAGCAGTCTTCCCCATGATTGTGTAGCCTACAGAACTAGACTGAGAGACCATTTAAAGGCCTTTGGTGGTGTTTTGAGTTAATTAGCTGATTAGAGTGTGGCACCAGGTGTCTTCAATATTGAACCTTTTCACAATATTCAAATTTTCTGAGATACTGATTTGGGGGTTTTCATTAGTTGTCAGCTATAATTATCAAAATTAAAATGAATTAACACTTGAAATATCTGTGTGGAATGACTTTATAATGACTGTATACATTATGCAAGTTTCACTTTTTGAATGGAATTAATTAAATAAATCAACTTTTTGATTATAATTATATGACCAGCACTTGTGTGTCCAAACTATTTGGGTGTGTAACAAATATATAAGCAAAAGATAAATAGATATTTTACAAAGACCAAACTGAATGCAGATAAACTCACAGAGGCTAGTCACAACACTCAGAGCACAGAGAGAGCAGAGCAGGCTGAGACTGAGGACAATCAACAAGACCTGGATCCACCCGGAGACAGGCGATGTTACCCGAGGATGAAGAGGGGAGACTGGGGGTCCTAGGACCAAAACAAGGATGTTTTTATATGTACACCGAGGGAAAATTATTTACAACAAGCAAATTGCTTAATCATTGATTATTTTACGTGTTGACTGATTGCCAAGCATAGATGATAGACCAGTAGATGGGCAGGTCCACATACATCAGAGGTGGGGACTAAACCCCCCAGAACCCAGGAGAATGGTTGATTCCTGAGAATCCCCTTACACTGTGACACTGCAACACGTTGTTTAAATGCCATGAATCCCAAGTTACCACAGAACGCCGCTGTAAATTATTACAGCCAAATTTGCTGAACTACAGTAATTTAGGTTACATTTTAAATGTTTGAGATCCACTGTGTTTCTTTTCTCGCTAAGCTACAAGTTGAGTAATTTAAATCTAATAGTGATCTCAGCAGAGTGCTAGAATTGACTTCATACAGGACTGTGTGTTGCCATGCAACCAGTCATGAGCCAGAGACATGTTCATCCCAGGTAACCTAAAGGCTACATCATGGACAAAACAGTGACAATACCACACTACCAGGCACCTCAAAGCCCAGTGGTAATGAAGAATGGGATGGTGGCTTTCATGGGGAGGTGACAGAAATCAAATAGTCAGAGCCTGTGATCGGAGCGCTGCGTAAGGGGGTGTTTGAGTGATTCTCGGTTAAAAAACACTCAACAGAACCCACAAAGCACATCGGTGAAACAAAGTGCATGTTTCAGCATATTTATGGATGTTTTGTGTGTTGTATTACTTTTCAATAGAAATTATCCAGACTCGTTCACAGAACACTGTGATGGATGCAGACAAAATAATACATAGCAATGGATTGCACCTTATAGGACTAAACATGTTTTAAGATTTAAAAGTATATTTTTATAAACTATTTCTGAATTTCTGAAGCTAGCATTTGTCTTTATATGATTAACTGTTGACTTTCTTTTGCATTAATCTTGAAAACCCTTCTCAATTGTCTAACCAGGCATCTATTAATAAAAGTCTCACCTGTTTTTGAATTTCTTCTCTTTTCACTCTTTCTTGGAGAGAGTTCGACATTTCCATAAACGTGGTCATCCATCATATTCTGTAAAGTTCAAATGTATTATGTCTTCACTTAGAGTATCTAAGAGTGGAATACCTTGTGAGGAAGTCACTAGCAAGAATGAATATCTTTAAAAACCAACAGGAAATGTCAGTATTTAGGGCATGTCCCTGGAGCAAATTTAGCAGCCAGATAGGAAACCAATGAACAGACCAGACTTTTCACAGCATGTTGCAGCATCCACACATAATAGTAAAAATGATACAGTGCAAAGAGCAAACCATACATTAAAAACATCCAGAAATGCCAGCGCCTTCTCTGGGCCCAAGTTAATTTTAGATGGACTGAGGCAAAATGCAAAACAGTCCTGTGGTCTAAGGAATCAACATTTTTTATTATGTTTGGGAATCATGGATGCCATGTCCTCCAGGCTAAAGAGGAGAAGGACCATATGGAATGTTATCAGCACACAGTTCAAAAGCCGGCATCCATGATGGTATTGGGGTGCATTAGTGCACATGGCATGGGTGACTTGCACATCTGTGAAGGCACCATAAATATTGAACACTATGGTCCAGACCTGTCCCCTATTGGAAACATTTGGTGCATAATGAAATGACAAATACAAAAACTGCAACTGCAATCTTATATCAAGCAAGACTACAGTAGTGTCTCATCTGTACCCATAGTATTAGAGTATTGTTAAGCGGTGATGCAACACATTGGTAAACAGGCGTTGCATCACGCCTGTAATCCACCCACCGTTGAAATCCACCCACCGTGCCCAGACCTCCACCCACCGTGCCCCGAACTCCACCCACCGTGCCCCGAACTCCACCCACCGTGCCCCGAACTCCACCCACCGTGCCCCGACCTCCACCCACCGTGCCCCGAACTCCACCCACCGTGCCCCGAACTCCACCCACCGTGCCCCGATTTCCACTCCCCCCTCCAATCCTGACCACTAAACAAAGATGAAAACAGTATTATTCATTGATTAGAATTGCATCCAGCACAGCAAGGTCATCCACTGCACCAGGGTTCTTCAACTCCAGAGCCTGCTGGTTTTCTGATGTACCTCCTTGTCAATGGCACCCAACTGGTGTCCCAGGTCTAAGTTGATCCCTGATTAGAGGGTTGCAATTAAAGAAGAATGAAGCTGGCTTTTAGGGCTAGAGGTGACAACCTCTGGAAAGCAGGGCTCCTCGAGCCTGTTCATAGAGATCAATCATTGGGTAGGTTCTCTCCAACCCCAGATGTGACTAATCTGACTTAGCTTTTCATCCAGCCTGTTAAGAATCAGGTTTGGAGAGAATTGGATTGAGCAGCCAGCTCTAAAACGGTCTAATAATTGAGTTTAGCTCTCCCCTATAGTGTTAATATTACGCCATTTGTATGGAATAAATATAAAATAATAAACAATGCCTCACACCAACATTTGTACCACGGTCCAAGTAACCTGGATCACGAGTCTTCCCCAATTCTTATGTTCGGTTAAACAACAGCTAAACATGAGGCTGCCGCCTCATGACTCGCTGTTTGGCTGTTTGCGTTAACATATCGAATAAAGTGTGTGTGTGTAGATTATGTTACTAACAAAATTATACATGTCCAAACAGAAATGAGGTGAGAACACATTGTCAAGCTACTGTCTAACCACACTCTGGTGGCTTCCTGTGTTTATTACTTCCTCTTAGAAGTGTTGCAGACTGGCCCACCCTCAAACCAAACGACCAAATATGCTTGTCTCACCAGTAGCCCTTGTGCTGTCTCAGAAACTTCCCACAACTATTTAGCATACACTTTTGGTGTCCTGCTGAGGTACAGCTCAACCACAATGCATGAATAAATAAAATATATTAAAACATATAGGAAAATGTACATGTAAAATAAACACAATCCCTATTCAGATCATGTCATGAGAATATGCATTTATTTCTCATATATTTAAATACATAAACATATGTGCGGAAGTACCGAGGTCCAGAAATAATTAGACACTGAAATGTATAAGTTGTTTACCAAACTATTTTACCAAATTATTTTCAAGTTTACAGTTAAATACCGTAAATGGTCTTAAAGTACGACCTCTTAGCTTTAATTTGAGGGTATTCACATCCGTTGGAGGAAGGATTCGGGAATTACAGTAACCTTCTCTCTTTTTTTAAGGGACCAAAAGTAATTGGACAATTGACTTGAAAGCTGTTTCATGGACAAGTGTGGACTATTGCTTCATTATTTCTTCATCAATTAACCAGGTAAAATGTCTGGAGTTGATTTCAGGTGTGGCATTCAAATTCGGAAGCAGTTGCTGTGAACCCACAACATGCGGTCAAAGGAGCTCCCAATGCAAGTGAAATAGGCCTTCCTTAGGCTGCACCTAAAATACATCAGAGAGATAGCAGCAACATTAGGAGTGACCAAATCAACAGTTTGGGACATTCTGAGAAAAACCTGATGCACTTGTGAACTCTGCAATACAAAAGGCCTGGATGTCCACGGAAGACAAAAGTTCATAGGATCCTTCCCATGGTAAAGGACCCCTAACAACATCCAGCCAAGTGAAGAACACTCTCCAGGAAGTAGACATATCATTATCCAAGTCTATCATAAAGAGAAGACTTCACAAGAGCAAATACAGAGGGTTCACCACAAGGTGCAAACCATTCATAAGTCTCAAGAGGATTAAAAATTACATTTTAATACTTTTAATTTGTCCAAATACATTTGAGCCCCTGAAATTAGGTGACCATGCATGAAAATTGTTGCAATTCATAAACATTTCATAAAAATGTTTTCTTCAACACTTTGAACAAAAGCTGAATGTTTACACTTTAAATGAATCACGGTTGTTTCATTTCAAGTCCATTGTAGTGGTGTACAGAGCCAAAATTATGAAAATTGTATCAGGGTCCAAATATTTTTCAACCTAACTGTATTCAATGATTCTTCTTTAATTTGTTTTTCTATACCTACTTAATTTTTGTTCTAGTAAGCTATTATCAAAAGTAAATGGTCACCAAAAGTTTCTGTATGTTGTGAATACAGGGACAAAAGATTTTAATTGCCTAGATTGATCCTCATGATAACATCAATCTGTCATATGAGGTGGCCCCAGGAACAGATTGGAATGTAACCTAATCAATAAGGGGTCTTTTCTGCAGGACTAGTCATGGTATCTTTGTTAGCTAACCAACCCCCACAACTTCTATAGGGATATAAAGCAGTGTGGGGTTTGGAAAGGCTCTCACATATTCCTCACCTTGGTGTGCATCTTTACTCTCCGGAGAACATTTTATCTTTTATACTTGTACTTGTAACTGTAATACTCTTTATATAGAAAATCGATTCATATTAATTCATTGACTATTTCTAATTAATCTATTTTCTGTTGTCCCTGCACCTACCTCCTTCAGACGTTTCACAAACTGTGTACATAATTTAACAATGTGTTCAATAAAAACATGTTGAACTAGAAAAGAGAACCTGTTCTCTCATATGGAAAGCCCAGTTATTCTGAGAATTTGAGTAGGTTTTCACCTGTTGAAACGCACTGCACATCTGACAAGCGTAGCAGCCCAAAGGTCACAGTCATTTGGGATCAGGGGAATTTTACCATACAATCAAACCACGGTAGCCTCCATACATCAGTAATTCACTGTCCCACACATGCCTACATGTGAACAGACAAAAACACTTATTTCAATTGCTTATATTTATTAGCACAGTTGGGACCCAAGTAATAACATAAATACTCATGATAAGACACAGACTATGCATATGTGGGCTTGCTGTAGGGCAATTAAAACAGCGCCACCTTGTGTTTGAAATAGTTCAATCCACCATGGCAATGCATACAAAACAAAGGTGAGAGAAAGCCCTAGACTTCGTTAAATCAATGGAAAATAAATATCTCAATGACTTCGTTTGTGGCTAACTGGCATTTTCTTTAACTATACAGCCCCAACCCCCACCCACAAGTGAGCCAGCACAGCATCTTGGGATCCTATTGCTGTTCATCTTTACACAGGTCTTTTAGTATATACAGACTGTTTGCAGATACTGTGTATAACACACAAACATCCCATTGTCTCACCCAACACCCATCCCTCCTGGTACCATTTCTCTCTCGTATCCCTTCCTCCCAACATCCCCTCCAGGTCTTGCAACCACCCCACTCCTTTAATCCACCCCTTATCTGAGACACACTAGTCTCTGACACAAAAGAAATCATAGCAATATTGCACAAATGAGGCTCTTCCACCCTACTGCTAAAATATCTCTATTTGCTCAGGCTGTTGAAAGGTGGAGTCCTTCTCCACCTCCAGAATTTGCCCGCCGCGCTCCCAGAGCCCACCACTCCGTCCGTAGCCTTCCCCCAGGGTCTGGGGTGCTCCCGGATGCGAGGGGTCCGGCTGAACCCACCCGGTGGTTGGTGGGGTATCACCAGCAGAGGGGACCTCCACCAGAACAGTCCCAGCCCCCTCTCTGGTTGTCATGACAGCCACTGGGTTACGGACTCGGGCGGATTTAGTCCTCAGCCTCACCTTCAGCTCCTCCTCTCTGAGCTGAGAGATAAAACAGAATGGAGTTGGAACGATGAACAAGACAACATACGTCGGACGGTTTCTGTGCACACCAGACCGGCCTGAGCACAGGTCATGCTCATGGCAGGAATATTATAACTCGGTTCTTGTTTGACCCCCTAACGCAGGACCAGGCCACTAGTTTCTGGACAAGTTTTCAGGGGCCAGAACATAATTATGAACTGACCACAACTGAACCTAGAATGTTTCTCAAACTAAGCCCAAAAAGGCGCTTAGTATATAATCGTTGCATGCCTTGATTACAATGATAGATGGTCACATCTTAGAACAGATATCGTAAACAAGACTCACTTAAGTCTTATCTTTAGCAAACATTTTATATATTCTGCCCCAAATAAATGAGGTTGCCTTTTGCCAATCATTGCCCTAAACTCTTATTTAGCTCACCTAACAGGTTTTTATGAACAGCTACTCATAGTTCACTTATCCAACATTCCTCACCTTACGTCGCTCCTCTGCATGTCTCATCTTCTCCGCAATGTCATCTTTGGTGACCGACTCGTTCCTTCTGCCCTTCAGGGACTCCAGGCGAGGAGGCGGCCTACGTTTGGGTGTCTCTGTGCCGTCAATCTGACCAAACACACATAGCAGCTGAAACATTAGAGCTACCACGAACGTCGTTGAAGCATGCTTGGCACACGCTCACATAGCGTCATTAGAGTGGGATGAACTCAATCTGTTTAAAAAAAACTGAAGTATAAAACAGTCCACTGGAGATTATGAAAGAGGGGGGAAGTCCAGATGGACGTCCATCAGATTCTGGGTCGGATTCTGATGCCACTTCTGAGGCACGAAACTTGGCTACGCCCGGGCAGACCATACCCACCAGGATGTTGTAGGCCTCCCCACTGAGGCGCTCCCTGGGAACGGTCGTGATGAGGCCTTGGCTCATTAGCTGCTCCAGGATCTCACTGGACTTGGGCCTTTCGACCTCCCGATTCAGGCAAGGTCGGTGACCTTTGGGTGGGACATGAAAACAACGAGCGTCGCAAGAGCATTGGTACACATGTTCACTGGCACACATGTTCACTGGCACACAAATACAAGCACAGACACACCTGCCAGTGGGGGAAGTACCCTCGCAAGTGTCCCAGGTAAGGCTGGGAACTCTTCAGCTTCCAGGACAACTCCGCTGTCTGTGGTGAACTTTGACACAGCTGATTCACCCCTACATCCTTGCTTACTTCCTGTGTCATCCTGTTGGCAGGAATTACAAAATTGTTTCAAATATTACATTATAGAACAAACATGGCGCGGAGTCTACTGGACTTCTTATAAAGACGTGAGTGGAGATTTTCTCTACTGAAAAAAAAATACAGATGAAAAAAGGAGCAGACATTCAACAACAAAGGAAAAAGCGTAGACATGGAAAATACATTAGCCGACCCCCTAGAAAGGGGGCGGTATCTGTTTTGAAACGTCATCATAATTTCTAGATCAAGAATTATTGCGTGCGAGTTGTTTTTGTAAAATGTATCCATGGAGTTAGTCAATAAAAAATACTAGCAAATGAAACACCGTAGGGTATAAAATAAAAACAGTAAAAGCGTTACAAAGAAGTAGCAGCCGTTTGGACGAGTGCCATTTAATTCCTTATTCTCCAACTTTGTCATCTCTTACGCATGAAGCATTTTCACAATACGTATGAATGGCTAGCTGCACAAGCATGTATACATATAACAAAAGTATTGTTAATTCAATCATTACAATGTGGCTACAGGTTTAATGAAGGTATTAGGAATAGAAACTAGGAACTGTGCGCAGCCTTGTCTACCTCTCCATTCAACTCGCTAGACCTCACGGGCTTGACCACCGTGATTCTGGAGCCGGCGCATCCCATATTTACTTCCGAGGAGCAGTGGTCTGTCAAATATGTTTTCTTCACGATCTGTCGAGGATTTCGCGGGAGAGGTACGGAGACAAAAGGAATCTCTCTCGCAGTCGCATTCCTTTACACTGGTCAACCTAGCGCAGACCAAGTCGCCAAGGACGCTGCGCGTTACCATGGCCTGTTGCTACAATAAATATAACCTGTTAAACCAGGTGACGCCCGGGTCACGCCACAGGTGTGTCTGACGCCGTGTCTGTGACCCGCTAAACACCACCTCACACATTGTCCTCTACTTCAACCTGTTGCGAAGAAAGGTTGCGGTTTCTCCAATCCCTTGACTTAAAATGTAATTCACACGCAGCAAGAGAGGTACATTCATAAAATAAGAATGTTTAATATATGTAATTTGTGTCATACATGACTGACAGTATATGTTGGACCTGGTCCATGTAAATTGAGACGGGAGACTACATTTTAATTCAGTCAGGAACTGGTGAAGCGGCGAGAGGAGGGCGTTCTTGTGCTCCAGTGCAGACCAATGGGGTTGTGGTTCCACGCAGGATCAGGAGATATTCACAAACCTTCTGGAACCAGTTGTCGCTGTCCAGCGCACAGTTCTTAGCCTCAAGGCGATAGGTGAACCGGTTCCTATACAGGAAGGACACACAGGGATGTGGGTCATACAGGAAGGACACACAGGGAGTGTTTCGCTTCATGCCTCAGAGGGAGTCTTGGACCAGTCACTGCAGTCTGCTTCAGGCTCTTGCAGTATGCCACACATACATTACAGGTTGGGGTCCTGGGCAAGATGGTGAAGCAAGTTTAGTTCCTGAGACACATGAATGTTTAGGAAACAGAATAATTTCCCTGCTTTTCTTATAACTTGATAATCAAAAGCTTCAGCAACAGCAGTCTTTCTGTGAAACATACAACTAGGTAGGTGAGTGACCACTGACCGGCAGAGTCAAAGCTTGGTAAAGCTCCCCAAACACTTTCACTCCCTCTTCCCAAAAGGGCAGTCAGACTCAGATTGCATGTATTCAGGGGGGCAGGACAGGTACTTGCAGCTCAGACAGTGTGACTGGGGGGGGTCAGAGGTCAGGCAGTGTAGATTAAGCCTTATAGCTTCTCATGTGTCCTTGCAGTTGGCCATCAGGAGGGAACGTACGTCCTGCATGCACACCCTATTCGTGAAACAAACAGCAGAACCGGGAGCTTAGTTTACACAGGCTGCTCTCCTGATTAAGTCAATGACAGGCTAACTAAAACGCCGCCTGTTTCTGCTGTGGAACATTGTTACCCTTTTTCCCGCCAACATTTTCAAACAACTCAGGAGTTTGTGAATTCAAAGGTGGACTTTATTAAGGTAATAAAGCCGTGCTGCTCTGCAGAGCAACCGACTTACAAACTTTGGAAATATTTTTAATACAGTATGGTTATACAATGATATTTGCTCCTCCCATTATGCTAATTTCAGTATGGATCCTTCTTGAATCTTCCACCAACCCTCTGGGATCCGCCCCATAACAGGAAATATTGGTGAGGTGATGGCAGCTTAATGGTGATGTGATTTCTCCCAAGATTTTCCCAATTGTCAAGGACAAGCCGCAGATCCTTATGTCCTCAATATGAGATAACAACAACCACTCATTCTACTGACTATGAGAACAACAGCAAGAGTACAGTTCATCATGCACTCATAAAAATAAAATGTGGGAAAATCTAAGACAAGTAGACTGTTAGGTATGATATGAGCCCTGGTTGAATGTTTCATCAATTAACACCCAATTAATATACAAGTGATCACACGAGTCAATCTGTCTACTCTTAATCGGGTTAATGTGTAATAACATTTTATGAAAATATCCCTACATTTCACATCAACTCCGGGCTGAAAGGCCATGGCAGTGGGTGAGTCGATCTCGTGCGGCCTCTTCTAAAAACACATGGAACCTCTGGATTGCTGAATTCGACGCGTCACAGATTGGGTGAAAGCCAATAGATCTGTCGAAAGTTCGGAATATAAAAACTGAAAACGTGTTAATCTGTCCCAAACCAGTGGTACCCCCGAACAGGAAGACCAGGTATAGAAATTTCATTTCAAAATGGTGATACCAACAAGTACACAAATACATGCTTAGAATAACATACCATTTCATTACAAAGCATAGCGGCTCAGTGCCATGTCCGTATCACAGCAGCAGTACATTAAGTCAGTCTTTGACCCGTGGTGATACTGGACCAGTTAAATCACCTGTCCGATGTGATGGACAACCTCCTCATTTAGCGCCACCTCCCACGCCAGCTCCGCCTCCAGGTGGTCACAGACAGGCCAATCCCAGAGTACAGCGCTCTCCCTAAGAACTTACCTGAAGGACTTGTCCTGCACACAGTGTTAGGCAATCACCTTCACCTGGAAACGGGCCAACACCCAGTAAATGGGTTTAATTGGCATACAAACCAGGTCTCTGTAATAATGGCATCTGTGGAGATGATCAAATTCACTCTTCTATGACTTATTGGGTCACACACTTAAACACTGACATCAGAACGTTCAAGACATTTAAGCGGACCACTCTTCGGGGCGTTCCGGGACGAGTGTCCTAACAGATCTTCTTGCGGTCCCGGAGACCACACATTGCTGCCCGGGGGAAGGTAATCTCTGGGTTTACGCTGCCTGTCCTGCAGCTCCTCAATGCAGAGAATCAGGTTATTGGCATGTCGTATGGCCCAGCAGATCTGCATTGACAGGATGGGAAAAGATTCAATTGCATAGGGGGCCATGTCAATTCTATTGACTAACGTAGTGCTTGTTTGCTATAGGTCCCAACCTTACACGGACCAGGAACTAGTCTGGTCAACTTAATACTCAGATCTGAAACTTTGCCCCAAGCTGTGAGGCACAACTCATTGCTCTGAATACCAGTGGTGAAACGTTACCTGAGTGGTTGCCTCTCCACATGCAGAGTGATGGGACATGTTGACCTGATTGGTTAAAGCCCTCTGCAACTTCAACCTATTGGTGACCAGCCTACTGTTAAGTGACCAATCGGGTTGGCTATAAGTAGGGTCAGCCTAAAACCAAAGTATGGTTTCATGTTATAAGCTCTCCTACAGAGGAAGTTCTACCCCGTTCCGCGGAATAAATTTTTAACTTGATGGCATTTTCATTGGTGCGAGTAGATTATTGACCAAAAATGGTTAATCAACTCCACGTAAGTGAAATGTATTATTGTTAATGACATTTCAGCCAGCAGCCGTTGCCGAAAGAACAGTAAACCAGCTCAAACATAATTAACATAACTGAAACAACAAATATTACACCTGAAGAACAGAGCAGCAAGTTGATGAACCAAGGTGAAACCAGGCAAACTTAACTCTTTACAATCACTTGCAACAACTGTGACATAACAAGAACAGAAGCCCCCAAAGTGAATCTTGTGTATGAAGAGTGATATTTCTTTGCATTGAACACCTTTTAGGACACTGAAGACAGAAGTAATTGGCTGTGTGGTCACTGCCAGTTTGAATGAGGCCAAATGCCAACAACAAAAAAAAAGTGCACCCAACATCATCGATACACAAAATTTGTCAGCTTTTTCCAACTCTGTTAGAATATTGAACAAACAAGTGGAGCTTGAGGTAAAAAGCTACAAATCTTACACATGATACTATGTTTGACTGATGTCGGTCTAGACTGAAGGCTTCATTTGCAGCTGCAAACAAATCAAGACGCCCACTAGTCATTTAACTGTCAAGACCTCATTGAGCGTTATAACTTAAGAAGCAATGTATTCAAGATTACTTGTTATGAATGAGAATCTGTGACCTACCAAATGTCAATACACAATCTGGTTGTTACTTGAATAAGGTAAATAAACAGCTTTTTCGGGTGTGTTGTTTTCATACAGAATTTGACACCGTGACTCGCATTACAAAGAACGGCCTTCCAAAAAGCACACTGTTACAAAACGGTTAGTCAAAACAGTAAACAAAGCACACGCGTCAATATTTACCATCTGTCGCGGGTCCATTTGACAGACGATTTCAACATTGTAGCGGTTCTCCACGCGCCGCTACTATAAATATTTTCTAACAGACCCCATGCGTTATGACGTTGAATACTAGACGCATTTCCACAATTCCACCCAGCCAAGAACACAAATGCAGAGAAAACACCACGCCAACGGCAGCACTGGAACGAACCATTACTTCGACATGTGGTACGACTATTTTAATCTGGGACTGTGTGATCTCGCCGAACGTATGGAGACCACTTGTTACCTGCTGAAAGACCACCAACCAGAGAGCGCCGTGGGACCGACCAAAAGCCTCGAGCAACAATCGTTTCGCCTGCTTTCAACTGGGACTGGGAGCCAGCCAACCTGCATTGCTGAACAAACTACCTCGGGCGATTCCTGCGGCTTCTGCAAGCACAACGGGGAAACCGCAGCGGTCTACCGTAGTCATAAACTGAAATGCAAGGACGGCAAAATCATTTGCCCGATTTTAAGGGGGTACACCTGTCCGATGTGTGGCGCAACCGGGGACAGCGCGCACACGCGGCGTTATTGCCCACAGCACCACCGTGTGGGGCCGAACTAATGGACAACTGCGGAATAGAGCGTAAGAAACGCAAGCTGTAAATATTTATACAAATGTGTATGCAATGGTTCTGTTCAGTTACGTATTTTGATACAGTGATCCATATAACTTTGTCAAGCAGTCCACATTTTCTTTATCAAGGGTTGCTAATTCAACTATGTTTTTTCTTATAAAACTTCAACAATGTGTTAAATGAATGACTTGCAAATTATTACGTTTTATAGTTTTAATTATGGTAATTACCCATGGTTTTTAATGTATCACTCAACCAGTAATAAACATGGCTTTAAAATAAAACTGACTTCCTTATTATCCAAAGTCACCCTAGTCCATTTAAACAAGCAATAGAAAAATATATACTTAACACTTTGTACAATACTGGTTTTGGTCCAAAAAAAGTGGATCAGAAAAGCCAATATACCTTTAGTCTTCAAAGGTTCCCCAATTTGCATTTAAGTTTATTTTAAATGGATTTCAGGCAACTTTGAATATAGGGATTCACATAATAAACGGCAAAACGCTGAATGCAGAGTTGGTTTTACACACAAATTCAACTTCACAGATTTAAAAAAAAAAAAAGAAAAAAAATATTTACAGACTTTATAATAATATTGAAAGGCCAATTAAGAGGCATAAGGAGGTCACGGCAAAGAACGGGAATCAGAATAATGGGACGAGACGGACAAAAGCACAAGAGAAGAATAAAGGAGATGGAGCGTGACAGTAAAAAAAAGTAAAACAGGTGAACAGATTTGGAACGACAGATTTACAAACTCCTACAGAGGACCTTTCTGATTCATCCTCCCCAAATGAAGGAAAAACAGCCCCCTCTTTCACACTAACTTCCTCCATTGAAACACATTCATATGCTTATTACCTAAGACTTTCGAGCCACACACACACACACACACACACACACACACGCACGCACGCACGCACGCACGCACGCACGCACGCACGCACGCACGCACGCACACACGTTCAGTTTATACACACGCCAACAGACACCTCAAACCTGTACACAGAAAAGAAACCAGGCGTCGCTCAGCGCAGAAACAACCAGGCGTCGCTCAGCGCAGAAACAACCAGGCGTCGCTCAGCGCAGAAACAACCAGGCGTCGCTCAGCGCAGAAACAACCAGGCGTCGCTCAGCGCAGAAACAACCAGGCGTCGCTCAGCGCAGAAACAACCAGGCGTCGCTCAGCGCAGAAACAACCAGGCGTCGCTCAG
>JACXGJ010008017.1:0-28506 GCA_016801105.1 Esox niger | reverse complement strand
GTACCAGTGGGTGTGATTTAAGGCCAGTGTACCAGTGGGTGTGATTTAAGGCCAGTGTACCAGTGGGTGTGATTTAATGCCAGTGTACCAGTGGGTGTGATTTAAAGCCAGTGCAGCAGTGGGTGTGATTTAAGGCCAACGTATCAGTGGGTGTAATTTAATGCCAGTGCAGCAGTGGGTGTGATTTAAAGCCAGTGTATTAGTGGGTGTGATTCAAAGCCAGTGTACCAGTGCTATAGGGCAGGTATATTTATCCTGTATATTTCTAACTTGAGAATGAATCTTGCATTTGATGTCATGCCGATGGTACACAGTGTCATGTATCAGCAACTAGGACTCAAACTAAATACCCATTATGTGATCTGGTTGTCATTGGAACCATTGAGTTAATACCTAATCTTAACTGTTTATTGTGCTAGACAGTTGATTAGAGATGATGTGGATTAATTCTATAGGTCCCCAGAAAACAATGGAAAATCTGACTTGAAGCTTTTATCGTAATCAGGTTATACACGTAACTCACTAGCAGCGGGTGAGTTACGTGTAATTCTTTGTCTGTAGAATGTTGCTGCTTTTTCCTAACAAGCTACGCTTAGCAAATCTCATCAAATATCTTCCTTGACTCAGACAGGGCTGGAGAGGTCTTTACTGACCGCCAAGATAATGCCTTGTTTGAGTGGATCTGTTTAGGCTAAAAGGACTAGATCCATTACAGGCGGCATCGACCGCCAATGTCAGTTCTCATTCACACAACACACAGACCAAAAGGTCCCACTGGACTAAGGGTGGAAAGACACCTGTTAACAGAGACCTGTCTCCATGTCAGTGGATTGAACACCAGTCTGTTACCATGACAATCAGACAGATAGATGGCTTAGACAGTACAGTTTGGGACCGAAAAACTATTTTGATGCTTTTGATTACAATGAAACCGCTGCAGTTAGGCTCCTACCGGGCAATCTCAACCAATGTCATTAGATTGTGATTGTCTTAGTGCCAAACTTTCGACAGACAGATCATTAAAAAACCAACAGACCCAGAAATAGATCTCATAGATAGTCTTAAGCAAGCAACTGGCTTAAAGGGATGACACAACAGACAACCATGCATATGATGAGTCATTTTAGGGCCGCTGGTATCAGGATAATTGGGTCCCAGGAGAAGTGGCTTGTTTTGGGATGCATGCTAGTGATGGTGTTGGTGCAGGGAGATTATATTGATTCTACCTGCCCTGGCACAGAATTCTGGAGTAATAATAACAATGATGATACTGCTAAGGAAAGCGGAAATAGGTGAGTGTGGTTTAGCTGAACAGAACTTTCTGAACTGCAAAGGCTTCTTTTTATTTTCACTGACATGAATATGTTCTCCACAGTTTCTTTTAACCCCCACCCCCGTTCATCCTGTCACTCTCTCTCTCAACCTTAATTTTTCTCTCTCAAAGCGTTTTTCATCTTGTCAAGCTCCTGTTTGTTTCAAAATTCTGGAGACGCTCCTCGTCACTGATCCATAGAACAGATTAGGTTGTCATGCTGAGCGGATTGAGCATCTAAAATGGATTACAGTGTTTGACTTTTTTCCAACCCAAAACTGCTAAGCGCTCGGATGAGAGAAAAAATCTACATCTATGATGATGGAGTCAGATCACATTTTTGGAACCAATCCTGACCTGGGATTGACGTGGTTGAGTCCCAGATAGAAAATGGGCATTTGAGGACAAAATGGACACCCGATAGCTGCATGCCTAGAATCTGAGCTGGGAGCCTACTACCTCGACAGACAGATCCAATGGCTTTATGATGCATCAGAAAAAACTGCGCTGGCCTATTCTCTGGCATCAGAATTCCTTTAAATCACTTTGTTCCTGCAATTCGAATTTCAGTCAGTAACCCACGCCCTAATGGAGGCTTTATTGCTAAAAATGATTTTAAAACCCGGATTACTTCATTTGGGTTCGGTTCCAACTTGGTAGTGATGTCCTGAAAATACTTCAGTGACATATAAGGGCAGGAAAACAGGAGATGGGACACACACACATGCATAGTGATCTGTGCATACCAGGTTTAAACTCTGTCTGCCCCTTCTTGACAGAGATATATGGCCCTTCATTACAGCTAACGTTGGTGTTCAAGAGACCACCTGTTGCTCATCATTGAACACCAACGATAAAAGCAATCCCAGCTGTCCAAGTCCAGCACTTTCTAACTAATGGTCAACTCTGTAGCTGACGCAGAGCCTCTGGAGAGAACTGACTGAGTGTATTGGCCCTTGTCTCCTGCCGTCCACAGTTTGGTAACTTCCAGAATGTGAAGCTGTTGAAATGATCTCATCCATTTGGGTGAAGAACTGTGACATTCAACATCTGATTTGCAATCTGCCCTTCAGATTCTATCGCAGCATCTGCACTCAAACTGTAGGTGTCAGTTGTACCTATCTGGTGTAACACCCGATCAATGCAGACGACACCAGCACCATCCGCCAGCAAAGTTGCCCACCTGCTGGACAGAAGAATATCACAGATCAGACATGGAATACATGAACTTACCTTCAGACAACTCCTGGGTTCTCCTGGTGGTGTTGTCCAAAAGTAATGATAAGATTTGTGTGGACTAAAACTGTGGGACTGACATAACCATCAATGACTCTACCTGCTCCCCTGTGTGTGTGTCTCTGGACCTCTTAGCAGAGCCCACATTCAATTCTTAATTGGACCATCAAACCATTTACCGGCCAAGAACAAGGCCTTCTAGGCCATGCTGTTAAATGTGGGCTGTAAGAGGTTAAAGAGGATACAGCTGTGCCCTAAAGATCTATGCCTGAAGGCCTCAAAGGGTAGACAGACATAGTTGCTGCAGGACAGTACAGAACAACACCAAAAGATATACTAAGTTCAGGCATTGTTGCACCTGGTCACATACAAAGAGGTTTATGGTGGACTTTTCAGCGAATGCCACACCTCTGAACGACCTCCTAATGAAAGTGAATAACTTCCAGTGGAATCAAGAACAGGTGACTGCATTTATAGCCCTTAAAAGACTCTTTGCAATGCCCCATGCTCATTTCCTCAAACATTCAGGGACAGTACATTCTTGACACTATTGATTGAAAATAAGCTAGTTAGAACCACCCCTCAGAGGAGGTTTGTTGGCAGTTGGTCATCCCAGAGGTCCACAACCACAGACACTCTTGTGTCGGGTATTTTGATGTTATCTGCTCAACCAGGACAGTCCCTGAATGGTTAATCACATGCAACCCTGCAGCAAGATATATTTGTGAGCTCCATTGACAGGGTAATGGGCTTGGCACTTAAACAATTGCTTGGTCATAGGGGTGATTTTCTACTTCACGTGGAATGTGTCAGATATTCAGGACCCATGAAAACATAACCAAGGTTCTTCACCCACAGAGTGATGAACCAGTGGAGACATTCATGTACACAAAGGGAATGTACAATGACAATGTGAGCACAGACCATGATCTCCCGGAGGACAGAGTTCTCTATCCCACAGAGACCTTAGCTCATCAACCGCCAGAATGGCTGTTTCACTTCCGCAGTCAACATGCAGAGGGCCAAACAACTGTACCTGTGGTTCCTTAGCGGCATCAAACAGCTACAGTAGGTAGTTTTGCAGTTGCCATACATTTCAGATTTGCTTTGGCTGAGGATGCTCCGATACTTAACATTGAAAACATAAAGAATGTCTTTGTTTTTATTTATTTTATTTTATGCTATTGTATTTATATCTTTTTTCTTTGTAAAGCACATTGAATTGCTTTTTATGTATGAATATATAAATAAACTTGCTTTCTTGCAAATGGAATAATAACTGATTCATGAAAATGACGTACAGTTTAAAAAATAATTAAGAACAATGGAGGGAATGAAACAGAAAAGTTTAAGGAATTAATAAACATTGTCAGGATTGTACTAAATAAGATAATGAACTTGTTGGGTCTTTAATCATAACTTAACTTGAACTACAATAGGAGATAATTAATTAAAAAATATGCCCTATGACAATCATGTGACAAACTCACACAGACAACCCTACTGTGTCACTTAAAAATGTAAATAATTTACACAAAGCACTTTCATTGTTATCAGTCTGATTTTGTCCTTTCAGTCAAACTTAAAATCCTGTTCATTGGTGCTCGCAGCTACAGCATATGCAAAATTAGTTTCTATTACACAGATAAAATCCTATGGTACATATCCTTAGATATTATTTGTCATTTTTTCCTGTGGCGTAGTGTGGAAATGCTAGCATCTCCATTGGAATTCAGAGCAGCATATAAAACTTTCCATTCCAGTCACAACAGCTTGCAGCAAACATCCATAATTCACTATTGTCACCATAATCAGGATTTCAAACAGCAGTACATCATGAAAGTGCAATTTGCAACAGCTAGCTCTAGCGTGAAATACATCTGAAAGCACAAAGGCAGAGACATACTGTGTATACTGACCAACATTCATTTAAGCACATACAGAGACACATGGACGCACACACGTGCACATACACGTGGACGCACACACTCTTGTTCTGTCTTTGTCTCTCCTAACAACGTTACGATTCCTCAGCATTTCCCCTGACAGGAATAGGGGTGTTTTTTTCACGGCTGGTTCAAGGTGTCTATCTAAAGGTTAAGCTCATTCATCATCAGCAACTTGACTTGAGTGGGAGCAATTACTTTCTAACAGCACAACTGGTAATACACTGACACAAGACAAATGCATGCTACATAATAGCAACAAGTTTTAAACTTGTTAAATATTTTTAGAGGTTGTTCATTGAGAAGAGGCTCTCAGATCAATAAGCATAATCAGGAAGAGCTGGCATGGTACAAAAAATACATAGACAAGGTTCAGTGCACCTGAAAGAGCTTTGCACGGTATAGTATATAATGTGGTGAAGATGCAAGCAAATCTGTGTCTCTGGCTTGATTAGACAATCACAACTGCTCTACTTCTGACACAAATGTGGTGTTAACATATTACATTGCTAGCAGAAATTAAAGGCTGGGGTAATAAAACAGTACACTTCCATAAAACTAGCTAGCATAACTCCCAGTGCAATAGGGAAAATCTTTCCCCAGAGAGATAATCACCAGAGAGAATGAGGCTCTTTCCACCTGTTATTTGCTACAAAACTGATAGTCTGACCCCAACCCCTCCTATTGCCATTAGCCATTTTGCATTGAATCTGACTTTTGGTGCCAGTCTGAGGTAGGGTTAGTACATTTCCATCTTTTATTTGAATTCCAAGAAAAACACATTCCTTATTCGTAAACAAACACCTTTGTTATTTAAAATATTGAAAAGTTAAAGAATGTACACGGTTCACATGCTTTTGAAATAACAGTAAAGTTCTTTATACATGTTCAATAAAAAAACTTTTTTTCCAAAACTTTTTTGTTTCTAGATAAAACTTGGATTTTCCAGTTGTTGGTTCTGTTACATGAACCAGTTCCAACTTCAGGTCTGTATTGCTAATGTTATTCAAGGAATAAATCTCTTGCACCCATTTCATTCCCAGTCAAGTGCTGACTACAGTAAGGTTACATACAGTTTGGAATGCCCATTTATTGGTTCATTGTTTGTGCAAGGTTTAAAGAATGGTCAACAGCAGAAATAACTGTGTCCTAAAAAAATAAGTCTAGTTTTCGATGGAAGTCTGTGGTTCGAGAGGAATGAAAAGTACTCTTTTGAATCTCAACGGGTGGATATGATTTATGAACTTATTACAGAGTTATTGGTCATTTTTACTGCCCGGAAAGAATTCCTCTCTCTTAGAAGGGAGGAGAAGGTTATTCCATCTTGCACTGTGTGTAGACTGTCTAATAAAGAATGATATACCTCTCCACCTGACTACTAATTCAACTATGATTCAAGTCCAATATCCAACGGTAAAAACAGTGCAAGAACATCTAAAAAATAATTATCACTTTTTAGAGTCAGGTTAAATAATGCTGTACCAGTTTGTAAGATAACAGATTAAGTCACTGGTACAGTATGAAATAGCATGCTAGATATAGCTAAAAATGTGGTTTCGGACTTTAATATAAGAAACGGAAGTCATGCCGTCGTTGAGAATGATATTCATTAGTGGTCTTGGAGCACTCAGTATAGACACAGCTTGTTGGGTCCTCAATCATAACTTACTCTTAACTCCCCATATATATATAGATTTTATATGCTCAGAGAACATGATATATTTAGGATTGTCTTTCACCTAGAGTGCAATACACCATCCTATCAGTCTTCCAGTTTTGTATACCCTGTCCATATCATATATCCTGTTAGAAATCAGCCATGTCATATAGTGGTAGTAATAATAACTCGCGTACTCGGTTGTCAAGGGAGAGAGTATTCAATGTTTATTGCAGCATATTGATAGTCTATTAGCACATGATGTTACAGGCTCAAAATCTTCCCTACTCCCTTTGTCTCTCTCTAATCTCTCAACTGTAATGTGGGGTACAAGCTGTTAAATACCTTGAGGGGCGTGTTTACCTAGCAAAGCCAAGACACTAACCCCCAGACCAAATGGTCAATGTAAACATTCCTGTGGTTACCAGAGTGTAACCAACAGGGAGAATCTTAACTTTCTGTTATTCTCAATATCTAGGCACATTCACTTCTAATGAACCATACATTCATATTGTAGTTGTTAATGCTCAGATCCTACAATCCTGATCACATTTTGAGAGTACACAAGGCTTAGACTTAATGACTATATCATTCTCACCTGTGTTGTGTTATAGGTGTAATAAATCTAACCTGAATCCAACGCACACATGGAATCATTTAGTAACCAAAGATGTTTTAATCAAATCCAAATCCATTTATATTTTTCAAAGTAACCACCCTTTGCGTCCTCTTTACACCCTCGTGGTATTCTCTTAACCAGCTTCATGAGGTAATCACTTGGAATTATTTTCCAACATTCTTAAAGGAGTTCCCATATATGCTGAGGACTTCCTGGCTGCTTTTCCTTCACTCTGAGGTTCAACTCATCTCAAAACATCTCCATTAGAGGTTGAGTGATGATGGAGGCCAAGTCTGATAGAGCACTGCATCACTATCCGTCTTTGTCATATAGCCCTTACACAGCCTGAAGGTGTGTTTTGGGTCATTATCCTTATGAAAAACAAATGATTCCACCTAGTGCAAACCAGATGGGATGGCAAACCAGATTTTATGCTATCACTGATATTCTGCAATGTGATAAATAGTAAAAACATAGATACTCTTGAATGAGTAGTTTTATCCAAACTTTTGAGAAGTTCATTATAAATAGTGTATGTTTAGACATTTGACAAATTGAAATAAAAGTTTACTACTTAGTGTTTCAGTAAATTATTGGGGCACCATAAGCCTCCAGAACAGCATCAATGCCTCTTGTTGTTGTGTTTGTAGGTAGAGAATGAGCCAGTCACAGGTTTGAAGACAAGAGTTTTATTACTCAAGTTAAAACACAAACTGCGAGTAAACAGGCCCTGTGCAAAATGTAATCCTTAGAACACAAAAAAAACATATCAACAGGCAACACCTGGGTACAGCTCTAGAGATAACTGCTTGTCTGAAGTCCAGAAAGGAACAGATATACACAAGCTGATTATGGAATAAGGAACAGGTGTGTGTGATAACGAGACAACAACAGTCCTGGACTGGATGATGGAAAAAGGGGCAGTGGCTGCTAGTAGACCGGTGACGTCGACCGCTGGAGGCACAACGGCCCAGAAGGGGGAGCTGGTACAGAGGAAGACATGACACTTGTCATAGATCCTAAGAAAATATTTTCCCTCATTTGGTGTTTTGATGGCAGTTGATGAAAGCTCTAAATATTTAAATCCATTCCTCTTCAATCTTGATCCCAAATCAAGGTCAACTGCGCCTGCTCAGCATTTCTATACATGCCACAAATCATGTGATAACTCTGCTGGCAATACTCAGTCTTCATTTCAGTATGGCTGTGATTGGTGGGTGATCCTTTGGTGGATGCTTGGCAATGTGGGTGTATTGACTTCCTGCCTTTTGGGCCCTGTCCAGGGCCTCCAACTTGCTTCTGACCTGGACTAGTTTTAATAGACTCGAAACTCAACTTAGTTATCACAACTTGTTCTCCTAATATGTTCACCCTGCACAGCCAGAAGAGGACAGGTCACCTCTCTGAGCCTGGTTCCTCTCTAGGTTTCTTCCTAAATTTCAACCTTCTTAGGATATGTTTCCTAGACACTGAAATTCAACACGGTTGATGTTTGCTCCTTAGGGTTTCAGGCTGGGTGTTTTGTAAAAGCACTTCGTGATATTTTACCGATTGATTGATGTGATAGGGTGTTAACTGCCTAATTGTATCATGCAGTACACTTGTATGGTAGCATTATCTTCATTATGCTCTTCCATAAAATTTTTCAGGTATTTATTTAAAATTGTCACCCGTCTATGTACATACAGCTCCGAAAAAAATTAAGAGACTACTGCACATTTTTCTTTCCTTTCCAAAAAAGTTGAAAAGAAAGGTTTTGAGTGAGGAATGGAAGGGTTAAAATTACAAGATCACCGCATATTGAACGCTTCTGTTCCTCACTCAAAAAGGTGCAGTGGTCTGATTGTGTAAATTAAAATTTTGATTATTTAATATATTGGAAGGTTAAAGCATGTTGTTAATTGGTTCACATACTTTTGCAACAAACATTTTCTGAAACACTCAAGATCACTTTTGTTGAAAACTTGAAACACTTCCAACTGCAGGTTTCTATTGCATTATGTTACTGGGTATTTCTAGTCCAGACCTGACTACAGTAGTATATATCATACAGGTATGGACATACATCATTGTCTGAAAATTCCAAATTGAGTTTTGTAACCATACTGAGATGGAATGCCTATGGCACTATATGGGAACTTTATTCAGCAGTAGTAGTAGTAGCAGTAGTATCTGGTGCTGGTGATGGTTACATTAATATACAGTAGTTATATAATGGTTTAACAGATAATTGCACTGCCTTTCAGAACGACTTGTAGTCTATGTCAGAGTATCCTTTCTCTGTGAAATGTAGCTATGTAATTATCACTCACAAAAATGCAATTGGTGAGAGATAATTGTCACCACATTCTATTTGTTTGGTTTTGCAGGCAGCAGATTTAATCAAGATTTTACCAAGATTTCTGGCAACAGCGCCACCTTTAGAGAAATGGGTGCCATTGTTTTTTATCAATGTACTTTTTGTCCCCAATTAGATACAAAACTTACGATCTATCCTTGAGTTGTTTGACAATGTCAAGGATTTTTTGTGATTACCCAAAAATAGCAACTGGATTCCCTGACCTGCTGCTATCACTACAACATATACTGTAGCTTGTGGTATGAAGAAAATATGGCTTTTTCATCCCTTTAAAATCAAGTGGAATAGTTATCATGCATGACATTAAATCAATAATTTCAGTGAAGTTTTAGAAGTTTCCCTCAAAGTAGGTAAAACATTTATTTGAGTAATGTAAGAAATGTATTTATACAAGGGAATCATCTTCAATAAACAATTCCATGGAAGGGGATGAATGCAAGATTTCCAGCAATCCAGAATCAATTTTGCTTGTAGTCCATTGCATATTTCCAGTCTTTGCACTGAAAGAATTAGAAGCAATTTCATAAAGTACAGTGACACACATTTTTACCTGTGGCCTTACAGTTGCTCTGAAACATATTCACCCCCATTTGACTTTTCTCCACTTTATTGGATTAGAATATGAAATCAAAATAGATTTAATCAGGAAGTCACTGTGCTGTAGGGAGAAGGCTGAGGGCAGATGCAGGGAAAAAATATGATATTTATTTTCCAGTGGAGTAGAGAACGTAGTCCACAAACACAATAGTCTTTACAAGACTCTCCTAACAAAGTAGACTATGCAGAGATACAGAAGTTCATGGAATTTTGGCATAAAGTCAAAATGAGATTCTGTCTTCCAACAGGTACAAAGCGTGAAGCATGACTAGAAGTAAAACACAATAAGCGTGAAGGGGAGTAAGTACGGACACAACTCTATGATGAACATTGTGACCTTTTGACAATGCTAGACAATGAACAGGGGAGCTGAGAGAACATATATACACATACTAATGGGGGAATAGGAATCAAGTGTGTGGTAGAATGAGAGTCCACTACATTCAAGAGCCCCCTGTTGAGAGGTGTTGGGAATGATGTTGACTAAAAGGCAGACGTGGACCTGTTCATGGGAGGTGGTGTTGAAGGAGGTGCACCGTGAGGAACCGTGACACAGGAAGTGTTTCCAATGACCAACATTAAAAAGAAAATAAGGTAGAAGGGAAAAATTAAAACTGCAAGTTGTTCTAAATTAAGTACAATGAAACAGAAAATAAGGTAGTGCATAAGTATTAACCCCCTTTGCTTTGAAAAAGACACTAATACACTAAGACCTAATGGAGGAAGATTCTATGCAGATGAGACCAAAATTAAGCTTTAGGTCTAAAGAGAAAAGTCCACTATTTTTTTTACTTATTTACAGATCATCTAGCAAAATATTCTCTTAAATAATTTCCGTTTTGAGTTTTTCAGATTTTTCCTGCACTCTCTCTCTGGACTAAAATGGAACTGAATGGGGCAACTGATTTAGTGTTCTAAAATATATTACACATTTGTTTTTTTCAAAATGGGAAGGCAACGGTGTATGGGTTTCCATATGTTGTCCTGAAATAATTGTGCTAAATAAGCATGGTTTCAATGGTTATTTTTGACATAAACCAAACTATTTTTTTCATAAACAATGTACTACCTCACATCTGCAAACTTCCGCACTTGAGCTAACAGCGTGGTGCGGTTTCAAAACAGCTGAACTATGGCTCTGACCTCATTGGAGTTTACTAGCTAGAAAGAAACACAATTTGCACACATTTATCAAAATGTACCAGACATATTGTGTTAATAAAATTTAATCTAGCTAATTTTCTAAAAGACAGGCCGTCTTTCCGGAACTTTTCCACTCAAGGACAAAAACTTACATGGCCTTTCCCAACAGTATAAATATCGTGCCATTGCTCCATAGTAGTAATAATTTCCGTACCTCCCCATGCTATTCCTGCAGAACGGGACTAACGACAGAATTATCCAAATAGCTATTACATGCCTACTTACAGAATTGAGAGTTTTCCATTTGGTCCCTCCGGCCTCTGCCTCCCCTTCCAGTTTCGGTGGGAATGTGGAAGGTTTCCAAAACTGCCCAGTTGATAAGAGCTTGACATTCAATGCCATCTGTTGCATACGCAGGAGCCAATCCAGCCTCATCCCACGGACAAATCAAGGTTCTCAGTGACTTTATGTTGTAATAAATCCCACTCCTAACGTGAGCTACAGTTTTGTAAACAAAGCAGACAGATAAACCTTTCTCGCAGAGAGATTCACATCTGTTTACCAGCAGCTAATACAACTTGTTGGCATTTTGTTTAAGCTAGTAGTTTATACTAGCTAACTTAAACTACAGTTTTGTAAACAAAGCCGATTGCCAAATACATCCTCCTCGCAGAAAGATTCACGTCAGTTTACCAGCAGCTAATACAACTTGTTGGCATTTGTCTTTGAGCTAGAAGCCTATACTTGCTAATGTGAGCTTTACTTTATGAAACAAAGCTGGTTGCTGGATAAATCCTCCTCGCAGACAGATTTGCGCTGGTTTACCAGCAGGTAATACAATTTGTTGGCATTTTTGTTTGAGATCGTAGTCTATAATAGCTAACAGGAGCTACAGTTTTAAAAAACAAGGACAGTAACAGACACAGCATTCTCACAACAGATTCATTGATGCATCAGCTGCTTATACATTTTCCAGAAAGAATACACAGAGATAACCATTAATACAATGCTTGTTTTGGCACAGATTATTTACGGAGAACATACTGAGTCTTGAATCAATATACCCTGGTCTTCTAAAACCAAATATATCAAATATTTTCGAACGCTAAATGGGTTCCGCTGTTCACTTCCGTTGTAGCTCGGGGAGTGGCTTCCTTAAAAAAAATTGAAAACTGTAATAATTCCAAAACTAATGTCTCTACAGTCCAGGATTATGCTACATAATCTGAAAAAAAAACAGGTCCAAAAATTGCGAAACTTTCTTTAAGGAAAGTTTGGGGCATGTCTGACACCACACATCTGTAACTTCTGCTCCGCATGGCATGGCAGCTCTCCGACGCTCCACTTTGCCGGTGTACTTACCAATGGCTGGAGAGTGATGGCAGCAGGGCTCCCCGAGGACACACCTGTTCTCCATCGTACATTAGATGCATATATATGTGTTTCTCCACTACACCTGACAGACAATTTTTTCCGGGGCTGTTTCTGCCATTGTGAAAGGAAAGTAAAATATCATTTTTTATCGTTAGTCCTTGTTTTTGTTTTCCTTCCTTTTTTGCCTCAACTTTACGCATTTGTTTCCCTCGCACCATCATAACATCTTGGGAAAACCTATGCTTACAATGAAGCATGGTGGTGGCAGCATCATGCTATGGGGATGCATCAAGGCCTGGAATGCTTGTGATGATCGAAGTCAAAATGGATGCCTCAGCAAAAGTACTGCAAAATCCTGAAATAATATTTTTTTAAGCCTGCAAGAGACTTTGGAGTTAGGAGAAGATTTATTGTCCAGTAGGACAATGAACCTAAACACACAGCCAAAGTCACACTGGAGTGGCTTAAAACAGAAATTTACATGTCCTGAAGTGGCCCACTCATTGCTCAGAACTAAACTAAATTGAGAATGTAGAAAGAGTTGAAAATCACTAACAGAATGGGATTGAGAATCCCATTCTGAACTCTCAGATTTCATAGCACCACATTGAGGTGGTGTTGCACGTTATCTCTCTCTCTCGGTCTCTCTCTCATGTCCAGACCACGTAAAAGCTTATCTTAGTGCCCTCAAACTCCACCAACAGAGAGTGTTTTCCATTCAAAGGAAGTTTACATTTTTTATGTTGGTAAAAAGAGAATAGAGGGCAATGTGAAAAGGCAGTAAAGGCGATATAAAATGTGCTTTACCGATCCCCGCCTTTTTCTTCAGCCTCATGGGACATCACATGAACATGTACACTTGAACATATCTGTCTTTTGACCTCATTCTCTTTTTCCCTTTATATTATTTTTGTCTTTCCTCTTTCTCTATTTATCCACACTCCCATTGTTTAATTACAATTTTCCTATTCTGTGGAGTTCAATCAATTTCTTCCACAGTTTAATATATGTTCTCTTAAATTATTTGGACCCAAAAAATTATGAAGCTCTTTACCTTTTTATAAATATATGTATAAATAAAACAATAACAGCTAAAATTATTTCATGAAAGCATGACATCTATTTTTAGTTAACAGATGAGTGTGTAGAAAGGGGAAGACTGAGAAAGCACACCAATGGTATACTAATCAATGCTGGGAGCTCTTTTGAATTAAAACTTGATAACTATATTTCACTACAAAACGAAGATACGGTTTTTCTTTAGCTACTAGGATGCACATTTGGATCCATGCAATATTTACATGAAAAGCTGAATTCATCTCAGCTGCTTGATATTCAAATGTTTTTCTATGCTGCAGTTACAAAGAAAATTCTGAAGTCTTCATTGAATAGAGCTTGTACATGTTTCTGGGAGTAGTTAGCCAGCAAGTGTGGTCATCAGCAGTGTCCTTAGAGAGAGATTCCCCGGTAAACGTGTTTTTCTCACATGCTAATGGGCTGATACTGCATAAGTGGGATGTGGACATAATTGTCATCCTGAATATCTCTCACAGTCTTTTGCATAATTTATCAACCAAGACTCATTCCCTCTCCCTTCACTGGGCTATTTTTAGACCTGCCTTAATTCATTTACAGACTCATTCCCTCTATCTAGGTTCAGACAGCCAAACCACCCTTGTTATATTTTTCTCAAAAAGCTCATTATGTATCATGCTCTCACTATCTCCATTTTTTATTAAGTATTTCAACTTCACTCCATCCATCCTTTCTCCCTCTCCCTTTCCTCTGCGTTCAGTCTGTCCAATACATATCATCTAGGCCAAAGAGGAAAAAAGCTGGAATTCTGGTGTTCCTTGAGAGATGGAACATTCAGATTTTCCTGTGAATGTGGCAGAGTGTACCAGAATTTCACTTACAGTATGCTTGCAGATTACACTCACTAAACAGGCACTTAGCATGTCTGCAAAGTCTTGAAAATGACAGCATTCATTATTCATACTATTATGAGTATCTTTAGGCCCCTTAATAATGCAATAACATTCATGAGCATCTACAAAAGTCAAACTTTTCAACTGAAATTTCTTCTCTATGCTGGCTTAGACGTGTGAGATTTATCTTCATAATTTCCGCAAAGACATTGAACAACCAACTATTTTGATCTGAGGCAAGAAATTACGCTTTTACATTATTAGACCTAGAATGGCTTCTGAAAGAATTCAGACCCCATAATTTTTTGCACATTTTGATGTAATAGATTTCATTCATAATTAATTAAATGGACTTGTTTGCCATTTATCTACACACAATACCCCATAACGACAAAGTGAAAACATGTTTTTATAAATGTTTGCCAATGTATAGAAAACTGAAATATCTCATTTAATTATTCATACTCTCTGCCATAACACTCAAATTAAACTCAGAAGCATTCTGTGTCCTTTGATCATTTATGAGATGTCTCAAGAACTACACTGCACACTCAGAAATAAAAGTACCGATATGTACTTAAAAGGGCAGCCACTCCCCTCGGGGGGGTGAAATGGTACAACTATGTTATAATTCACTCTGTACCATTTCTGTTAGTCAAAAGGTGCTCTTCTATCGCCACACAGGCATTTTACCATTAAGGGAACATTCTTCAATCTGTGAGTGTGTGAAATGCTCTTTTGGCAAATTCAATTTGTTGGGCATGATGTAGAAAGGCCAAAACCTGTCTTTATTGGGCCTTGCACTTCACTGTGTGATGGTGTGAGTGTATCAAGTGTGGAAACATGAGGAAAAACAGGAAAAGAAACAAAACAGACGATAGCAATCAATTAGTCTTTCTTCATTGTCTTTTTGAAAAGGTTTAAGAAACCACACCAACATGGCCACGACAGACAAACAATTATCTGTGAAGTGTGGTGGGTTAACAACAGAATGTAGACACAGCTAAACTGTGACGTGTGTCTGAGCTACAACCAAACCAAGAATTCCAAGGAACGTTCTGTAGATCTCGGAGAATTGTGTCGAGGCATGGATCTTGTGAAGATCATATAAAATATCTAAAACATTAGAATTGGGCTCCATCATTGTGAAAGAGAAGAAGTTTGGAACCACCAAGACTTCTAGAGCTGGCCATCTAGCCAAACTAAATAATCAGGCAAAAAGGGCCTTGGTCCGGGGTGTAACCAAGAACCCAGTGGCCACTCAAAGAGAGCTACTCAGCGGCAGGAATTGGGAGACTGGTCCCGGTTGAGGAAAGGATGAACTGAGTACAGAGTCCTTGAAGATGATCCAGAACACATCTGATCCAGAATGCACAGGACCTCAAACTGGGGTGAAGATTCATCTTTCAGCATGACAACAACCCACAGCACACAACCAAGTAGCTCTGAACACTGTCAAATCCACTTGAACAAAGTACTGAATAAAGCATATGAATACTAACTGTATGTAAATCAGATATTTGAAGTTTTTATTTTTAATAAATTGGCACATTTCTAAAAATAAGCTATTGATTTGTCATTATGTCTGATGTGTAGATTGATATCAATAAATAAATACATGTAATCAATTATTTCATAGACTTCACCCGAGTCTCTGAAACAATTAATCTGGAGGATGTGAAGGAATATGAATATCAAGCTGTATATTCACTGCAAATGACTTACCATGTCTGGTTTCAAAAACAGAGCCCCTGACTATTACTCCTCTCTGTCCTTTTCATTATTCTCAGATCAGCTCATTACCCTAGTCTTAATCTTACACCCTTCAATGGCATCAAACAACTAATATCATGCTTGAAAATAATGCCTGCATACTAGGCTTGTATTTTCCCCTCCCCCTTCTCACTCTCTACATAAACCATAAACTAATTTGTTTGGAAGGCATTGGAAGAATGTCCTGTCATTTCGCTCACTGTGAGCGTATTCTCTGCTTATATAATTGCAGACAGACAATTTAATATATAAAAGGGATTTGGAATGAGAAGTAAAATTGTCAAAGTAAAGAAATGTGCTAATGAGAGAACCCAGCTCTTGTCAGAGATGTACCTGTTTATCGAAGGACTCAAATATGACTCAATATGGGGGTTTGGTGCTCTCAATGCTGTCCCCATGGTAGAAACCAAAATAATGAATCCACCCAAAACCACACTGTTCAATGATTTACATGAAAAATAACGCAAATTAGAACAATATGCACTTTGATTAGTTTGCGTTTCATAGTTATAATAAGCTAGTAAGCAACATGTTACATTCGTTGTTGAAACTTACATTTTTTCCAAAGGCTTTCACCAAATTAGCAGTAATATCATGATGTGTGTTTCTGTTGGTGAGTCACCAAGTTAACTGTCCTCTTTCACATTTAACTAATTTTGCACAGTCTTTATTCTTATGAGTGCTTACATTTTAATACTTTTTCATACCAGCCCAATTCTAGTCAATTCAAAGTAAACCAAATTCCAATTTAAATTCTGATTGTACTTCATTTAAAATATGGCAGATTATTAGAATTGTAGGAATCTAAATGTACGATCGGAATAGCCTTAATTGGAATTATAATTTGCCGTTGAATAGTTTTACCCTTTCAAGCTATCTATTAAGGATGATACACAAAACTGACCTTAGATTAAAGAAGTTAATGCTACTAAACAGTCAGAAAAAATATAATGAGATCACTCCTTTTTTGTTCTTTATTGTCATTTCCATATATCATCCTTATTGATAGTGGCCATCAATCTTTCATTCAAGCGTAATTGCAGAAATAATGATTTTCCTGTAGGAAATATCCCAGGGCAGTGAGTCCATTGGGTTTCCATGAGATTTATGAGTATGTAGATGAAGGAAGATTATGATTCATTTGTTGTCATGCATATGTGAGGATTTATCTAGATAATATCAGCTAGTATAGATATATATCCATGGTAGTCTCCTCGAAGATTACAAGTTTTATACAAGTGATATACAGCATTGGCATATTAGAGGTTAAATCTATTTAAAAGTTTGTTCTATTTAGAAAATATATAATCTGTGTGCCTAATTTTCATAAGCTTATACTTTCCATGCCGACTGTGCTCAATGTCACCATCAGCAACACATGACCATGAAGGGCACTCTGAGCAAGTACACTGGGAAAAGTGGTTGGACAGAGTTAACTACCACGAGACAAGGCCGAGTGTGGCCCACAGTGTTCTTTCTCATCGCATGACCCAGGGGTCACAAAACAGGCCAGAAAGATCTAGTCATGAGTCAACCCACTGACATTGAGTATGATGAAAAGCCTGGCATGACGCGATGCACCCTCACAGGGTTGGCATGAGAAAGCAGGAGTAAGACAGTGACTCAGCCCCTTCAAAGTAATTCTCAAATGATTTTTCTCACCTCCTGTTGCCTCTGTCCTCTCTGACCTCCATTTGAAAAAATCTCAACAATGACATGAACAAAATGTGCTTGCATAACAAGAAACTAGACAAGCCTAGTTCAGCCGGCATGCAATAGAAAGTGTTGCCCTCTCGAGATTCAAACCCAAGTTGCCCACATGTAAGGCTGTGTCGTTAACCACTACACCACAGAGCTGTACATTCCATGGGGGTCAGTATAGGCTTTTGTGTCTACCCTGAACAAATCGTTTTCTGCCACTGGCCATTTCAACAGCTAATTGGCCATTTAAATGATATTGATACAGTTAAACAGACTTTTTGACAGCATATTAGCCAGTAATAGGCTTTACCAGTATCTAATAACTTACTGGACTAGTCATAAGAATTGAGCAATTACTAGCGAGTCTTTTTTTCTATCATGGCATAACAACATGGAGGTGCTGGTCATATAATTAGAATATCATAAAAAAGTTGATTTATTTCAGGAATTCCATTCAAAAAGTGAAACTTGCATAATGTATACAGTCATTCCACACAGACTGATATAACTGTTCATTCCTTTTATTTTTGATGATTATAACTGACAACTAATGAAAACCCCCAAATCAGTATCTCAGAAAATTAGAATATTACTTAAGACCTATACAAAATAAGGATTTTTAGATATGTTGCCCAACTGAAAAGTATGAACATGAAAAGTATGAGCATGTACAGCACTCAATACTTAGTTGGGGCCCCTTTTGCCTGAATTACTGCAGCAATGCGGCGTGGCATGGGTTGATCAGTCTGCGGCACTGCTCAAGTGTTATGAGAGCCCAGGTTGCTCTGATAGTGGCCTTCAGCTCTTCTGCATTGTTGGGTCTGGCGTATCGCATCTTCCTCTTCACAATACCCCATAGATTTTCAATAGGGTTAAGGTCAGGCAAGTTTGCTGACCAATTAAGAACAGGGATACCATGGTCCTTAAACCAGGTACTGGTAGCTTTGGCACTGTGTGCAGGTGCCAAGCCCTGTTGGAAAATGAAATCTGTATCTCCATAAAGTTGGTCAGCAGCAGGAAGCATGTAGTGCTCTAAAACTTCCTGGTAGACAGCTGCGTTGACCTTGGACCTCAGAAAACATAGTGGACCAACACCAGCAAATGACATGGCACCCCAAACCATCACTGACTGTGGAAACTTTACACTGGACTTCAATCAATGTGGATTCTGTGCCTCTCCTCTCTTCCTCCAGACTCTGGGACCTTGATTTCCAAAGGAAATGTGAAATGTACTTTCATCAGAGAACATAACTTTGGACCACTCAGCAGCAGTCCAGTCCATTTTGTCTTTAGCCCAGGCGAGACGCTTCTGACGCTGGGTCTTGTTCAAGAGTGGCTTGACACCAGGAATGCGACAGCTGAAACCCATGTCTTGCATATGTCTGTGCGCGGTGGTTCTTGAAACACTGACTCCAGCTGCAGTCCACTCTTTGTGAATCTCCCCCACATTTTTTTATGGGTTTTGTTTCACAATCCTGTCCAGGGTGCGGTGCTCGCTATTGCTTGCACACTTTTTTATACCACATATTTTCCTTCCTTTCGCCTCTCTATTAATGTGCTTGGACACAGAGCTCTGTGAACAGCCAGCCTCTTCAGCAATGACCTTTTGTGTCTTGCCCTCCTTGTGCAATGGTCGTCTTTTGGACAGCTGTCAAGTCGTCAGTCTTCCCCATGATTGTGTAGCCTACAGAACTAGACTGAGAGACCATTTAAAGGCCTTTTCAGGTGTTTTGAGTTAATTAGCTGATTAGAGTGTGGCACCAGGTGTCTTCAATATTGAACCTTTTCACAATATTCAAATTTTCTGAGATACTGATTTTGGGGTTTTCATTAGTTGTCAGTTATAATCATCAATAT
Organism: Esox niger; assembly: GCA_016801105.1. Classification (NCBI taxonomy): domain Eukaryota; kingdom Metazoa; phylum Chordata; class Actinopteri; order Esociformes; family Esocidae; genus Esox; species Esox niger. The sequence continues at coordinate 9,004 of JACXGJ010008017.1, read as the reverse complement.
TAAAAGGAATGAACACTGAAATATATCAGTCTGTGTGGAATGACTGTATACAATAATGCAAGTTTCACTTTCTGAAATAAATCAACTTTCTATGATATTCTAATTATATGACCAGTACCTGTACTTTTTTCTTTCATTTCGTGAATGACATCAATGCAATAACTATCAATAAAGGTGATAATAATTAACTTTTTCATCAAATGAAAAGATTAGAGAACCGTGGAATCTACCAGACAAGTCTCAATACTGCATGACCGTAAACAGTTTTAATGCAGCCCACAAAGAAAATTAATATATGCTGTTACTTTCAATAGATTTGAACATAGGTCTTCCACGTGAGAAGCACTGTCTTTAACCACTACGCCACGACACATGGCGTAGTCGCTAGACACCATTGAGCATTGTGTTAAACTAACTAACGTTTCTTATTTGCCGTTTTAACAGCTTATTGCCAGTTATAGCCTTACTAGTATCTACTATCTTGCTACTTTTTCATGCCATAATATAACCGAATACAGTTTTAGTTAAGGCTTACTATAATGTAGATACTGAAGGTTTTAGCCAGTTTTTAGCCAAGTTTTTGTCAATATGGAATCTATAGTTTACAGGAATTCCTGTAAAACTTTTGTTGAATGAAAGCTACAGGATGATGTCATTTCAGTCACCAGGTCACAGTTACCAAAGGCCATTTGGTATCAGCTCTGCTATGGGCAATAAAAGTTCAGGGGTGAATCATCTGCTGCTGTGACAGGCCTTGTGCCTATGATGTGCTGTTTTAATCAGTACAGTAAGTCATAGCGTGTTTTTTTAATGTTATTTCTAAAGAAAAACAAATGACTGTGTATGTGTTTCATCAAGCCAAGATAATATGACTCAACCTTTTATGTATGGTTGGCGCATAACTGTGTGTGCATGTGTGTGTCAGTAGTTTTAAGAGCACACTAGAGCTGGCAGACAGATGGTTTGGAGGTCAGGGCAGCACTGCCCCAGAGCTCAGGGAACATCACTCCCTTTGCACGTCCTTGAACAGCCCTTGGTATGGATTCAGGACAGCTCAATCTCTGAAGCCTTTTTCACTGTGCTCTCAGAGTCCCATATCAGTCGTAAATCTCAAAACCCTATGGACTGTATTGTCAATAATGACAGAGTCGGCCCCATAGGCTTCAACTAATTCCGCACACTGCAGTGAATCACTGTAAATTTCAGCACTGAACTGCTAGCATTACATTTCCTCTAGAATCCGGAAAAACCTGCAAAAGTAACCCATATAAAAATGCAAAATACTAGAACCTACCATAACATTACACTACAGTCTACTCTAACCTTTCAATGCAGTCCCCTCTGAACATGGTTGTTGTAGACAATGGTCTACAACAAACTTACATAGGGTATACACAAACATACTGCAATCTACCCTAATCATACACAGAGTACAGTATATCGTAATCTTACACTACGGTCTACCCTAATCATACAGAGTACAGTATATCGTAATCTTACACTACGGTCTACCCTAAACATACAGAGTACAGTATATCGTAATCTTACACTACGGTCTACCCTAATCATACAGAGTACAGTATATCCTAGTCTTACACTATGGTCTACCCTAAACATACAGAGTAAAGTATATCCTAATCTTACACTACGGTATACCCTAAACATACAGAGTACAGTATATCCTATTCTTACACTACGGTCTACCCTAAACATACAGAGAGTAAAGTATATCCTAATCTTACACTACGGTCTACCCTAAACATACAGAGTACAGTATATCCTAATTTTACACTACGGTCTACCCTAAACACACATACATTATAGGCTAAACTTAAATAACAGTGTACCTTAAACTCACATAGGGTGCAGACTAAACATACATTGTAGTCTACACTAAACCTACACACAATATACCCTATCTGTACATACAGTATGTCCTAGTTACACAACAGACTACCCTAAACATACAGTAGTCAACTCTAAACCTGGAATACAATCAACCCTAAACATAAATACAGTTATGGATGCATTGTCATCTGGCAATTCTGGCTAATGCCAGATGGACCAGACTGTTTCCAATGGGTGGGCTATAAAAAATTAAATGTGTATCATCTTAATAACATTTGTTTCATCTAATTTAATTATTTTTGTTTTTAGAAGATTCTACTTTAAATGCCTGTAAACGTTGGCTACGGCTGGATCTCCAACTGCAATGTTGCGGTCTGTTTATCTGATTATCTGATGGCTAAGGACATGTCGTTCAAATTCACATTCAAACAAACATCAAAGATGGAACAATTCCAAATGATTGATAAGCAACTTCAGTGACAGAAAAGAGGGTGGCAATTTTTTAAAAGGACTGTGGTGAAAAGGTGTACTGCCCTCTCTAGTGACACTTTTCATTTAACTTAAGAAGCAAATAACCACTGCTACCAGTTTGCCACAATGTTTTTGGGATTATATTGTAATATGTTTAGGGTTATTAGAGAAGAGGGTATGCAGGGAAAAAGTAGACGAAGCAACTTGTAATACAACCTAATATGTCAACAACATAACACAATCAATAGCCATCTATTAAAAAAGCATTTGTACAGTACATTAAATAAAACACAATTCATTGTGCATAACAATAAAATATTGAATAAATGCATACAGTGGATATAAAAAGTCTACACACCCCTGTTAAAATGCAAGGTGTTTGTGATGTAAAAACAATGAGACAAAGAAAAACCATGTTAGAACGTTTTTCACTTTTAATGTGACCTATAAAGTGAAAAAGAAAATTGAAAAAAAGAAAATAATAAAATAACCTGGTTGCATTAGTGTGCATACCTTTAAACTAATCCTTTTTTAAGCACCATTTGATGTATTACACTGCTCAGATTTTTTGAGTAGGAGTCTTTATTAGCATGGCACATCTTAACGTTGCAATATTTGCCCATTCTTCTTTGCAAAAGCGCTCCAAATGTGTCAGATTGCAACAAAATCTCCTGTGCACAACCCTCTTCAGATCACCCCACAGATGTTCATTTGGATTCAGGTCTGGATGGGTAATTCCAAAATGTTAATCTTCTTCTGGTGAAGCAATGCTTTTGTGGATTTTGATGTATGCTTTGGGTGGTTGTCATGCAGGTTAACTTCTTCTTCAGCTTTCTAACGGACGCCTGAAGGTTTTGTGCCAGAATTGCCTGGTATTTGGAGCGGTTCATTATTCCCTCCACCCTGACTAAGGCCCCAGTTCCAGCTGAAGAAAAACAGTCCCAAAGCATGATGCTACCACCACTATGCTTCACTGTGGGTATTGTGTTCTTTGGGTGATGTGCAGTGTTGTTTTGCACCATACATACCTTTTGGAATTAGCCATAGCCATTCATGTGATGAATATGGGAGATGGTTGTCACGTGTAGCACACAGCCAGTACTTGCCAGAAATTCCTACAGCTCCTTTAATGTTGCTGGAGGCCTCTTGAAGCCTCCCTGACCATTTTTATTCTTGTCCTTTTATCAATTTTGGAGGGATGTCCAGTTATTGGTAATGTCTTCACTGTGTTCCATGGTATGTCAAATGCTTTGGAAATTCTTTTGTACCTTTCTCCTGACTGATATCTTTCAACAATGAAATCCCTCTGATGCATTGGAAACACTCTGCAGACCATGGCTTTTGCTCTGGGATGCAACTAGGAAAAAAGAACAGCTGAACCTAATTTGTGATTAATCAGATTCACTTAAATGATGGAAGGTGTGTAATGACTTCTATTTAACATGAATTTGAATGTGATTTAATCTGAACACAGACACATCCCCAGTTATAAAAGGGTGATTTATTTTGTCTCATTCTTTTACATCACAAAATCTTGGTATTTTTACAGGGGTGTATTTTTATATCCACTGTACATTCCAAATAAGTTTTGACCGCACCAAATGACTTTATAATGTAGTACACTTGTTGTCAGGGAAGACAAGCTGTTTAAGTCAACATAATTTGCCATTAGACTGGAGGAACCCTGATGGGCAGTCCATGTAGCTTTTCATGGTCTGACTTGCCGACCATGTGACCTCAAACCTGACTAGGAGAAACTGATCAGATCAGTCGGAAAGGCGATTAAAAAATAACACTATTTGAAAGCGCTGGGACATAGCTGTAGCCTGTGTCTGAGCAGGAAAAAGTCACACTGCATCAGCCTAGCCCAAGGCTCTATGGCAGAAATCTGGGATTAGGGCATCAGAAATGCCGCTGTGACTGTGTGAATGTGTGTGTACGGGCAAGCATGTGTGTATATTTGTGCATGTGGGCTTGTGTGTGAGGTTGTTGTGCGGCAGGGAGGTGCCCACGGGTTAAGAACTAAAGCCGCTTGGCCCAGATAAAGATGGCTTTCTGGCCCTCTGCCAATCAGACCACAGCCAACAACCCACTCTCCCTGAGAGATAGTGAGTTAGGAAACACCCACTCTGTCATGACTGGGAGATTGATGATAGATACTGAGTTATACAAAGAGATTGAGATAGATCAGGGAAACAGTAGATGTTTTCATATTTATGCTCCGTTATTAATTAGTAATTTCTACAAAGTAAAAATTGGAACTGTTTAATGTCAGAAAAAAGCACAACTAAGGTTAAAGTATAGATTTACAGTTTTTATTTGTGTTCATACTAGTTTATCTTTTCCAAATTACAATACTTTTAATACAGTCTGCTTTCAAGGGACCAAAATGATTGGGAAAATTGGTTGAAAGGTGTTTCTTGTTAGTCAGTTGAGTTCAGTCACGTCATTTGTGCAAGCATAAGGTAGCATTAAATGTGGATACCCATTGTTTTCTTGGTGACTCTGGTCCCAGCTGCCTTGAGATCATTGACCATATCCTCCCGTAGAGTTCTGGGCTGATTCCTCACAGTTCTCTTGATCATTGAAACTTCACGAGGGGAGATCTTGCATGGAGACCCAGACCGAGGGAGACTGACAGTTGTTTTGTGTTTTTTCCATTTGCGAATAATCGTACCAACTGTTGTCACCTTCTCACCAAGCTTCTTGGCGACGATCTTGTAGCCCATTCCAGCCTTGTTTAGGCCTACAATCTTGTCCCTGTCATCCCTGGACAGCTCTTGGCCATGGTGGAGCGTTTGGAATCTGATTGATTGCTTCTGTCAGACAGATGTCTTTTAAACAGGTAACAAGCTGAGATTAGGAGCACTCCCTTTAAGAGTGCCCTAATCTCAGCTCATTACCTATATAAAAGACACCTGGGAGCCAGAAATCATTCTGATTGAGAGGAGATAATATACTTATTTCACTCATTAAAATGGAAATCAATTTATATCATTTTGACATGCGTTTTTCAGGATTTCTTTGTTGTTATTCTATCTCTCATTGTTCATATGAACTTACCATTAAAATTATAGTCTGATCATTTCTTTGTCATTGGCCAAATGAACAAAATCAGCAGCTGATTAAATACTTTTTTCCCTTACTGTATATCATTTTCTGTTATTGAAAAATTATATATAGATTTACTCTGTTAATTCATTGTAATGGTCTTCTTAATTCCTTTGGTTTCTGTTGGAAAGTGGTGAGAAAATACAAAAGAAAAAACAACATACAATCAGAATACTTCTTTAGTCTCAAAATCTACCTAGCTTCAGGATTTGGAGAGAAAGCCCTTGTCATTCATCAGTAGTACAGCAGCATTTTGGAATGTATAATCAACCAATCACAGTTGAACTTGCAATGGGTGTGACAATTTTGCAGGAAACATTTGACACTCTAGGACTTCTAGAAGGTTGCTACGTCCTGGCCTATGACCCTAGCCATGCCATCTCTGCTCTGGGCAGCAGGCCTCTAAACATCTTTATGGTTGTTTTTGTTCTCCCCAATTGGAGGCAGGTTTATATCATTGCCTCCAATTGGGTATCCTATGTAAGTTCAGTTCTTGTCCATGCCCGTTGTGGAGTATTGTTTCTTTTTTGTTTGTTTGTTTGTTTGTGCGTGAATGCTTGCTGTTCCATGTAATTTGGTTGCTGCATTGTTTATTTTTTTTCCTTATTCACCCCATTAAAACATGCATATTTACATCCACGTCTCTGCGCCCTGCGCTGTGTCCTGCCTCCACAACCGTGACGAAGACATACAGATACATGACTTACTCAGTGCCCCTTGAGTTATCAGACATTGGAGGCTTCTCCATATTTGCTACACAGCCCTACATTAAAAAATGTAGTTTCACATCTACTCATCTTTACATCAGCTATTGGTTCCGTCAGGGCTCAAACATGGCATGTGGTGGTGGGCTTGGTGCTACAAAAGAGGTGCTTAGGTCGCTGCGCAGCCACCGATGAGGCAGGATCCATTTTTCTATTTAGGTTATTCACATTTCAATAGGAAAGACCTGATCTAAGATCAGTAGTCCTGCTCTGTGTATATAAAGCACTTGATTTGCATTTTAAAGAATAAGGAGGAAATGAAGCTACGATCAATTGTACTGAACAATATCCCTTGGGGTGAGAATCTATCTTAATGTGCACAGCTTAAAAGAGCAATTTAGCCATATCACGTTCTGTCATGCTGAAAATGATTTAGCATGTTTCCAGTAAGCAAGCTAAAGCTTGAGATAGAGAAAATTGCGTTCTCTTTTCCCTGACTCAATCTCTCCTCTTCCCCTATGAGAGAACACACAGAAAGCCTTGCTCTCAATTGCAGCGCCTAAAAATAGTCAACATTAAACTCTCAGATGCTTTTAGAAAGAAAAATCGTTTTACGTTACTGTTGCTGGGTAAAACCCCACCGTGACCGTACACCATTTGCCTTACACCAGTGTCCCCTACGGAGAAGTGAAATACTGTACCATCTTCCTCCATCTGCACTAAGATGAATGTCTCCTTGATGAAATGGTTCGTATCGGATCAGTCTCCCTGACAACATACCTGCTACACAATGTAAGCACAACACAGGATTTTTCAGAGAGTCCAAAGCAATAGGTCACCCTTCCCCATAGGATGAAAGGAGACAAAAGCATCTGGAGGTTTTCAAGACGTATGTTTGAAGCTTAATGGTCAAGATGTTTCCTTGAGGTTGATTAAAGATGTACCTCATTAGTTGTGCATTTAATTAGGCTTTCTAGTGAATGTTCTGTAGCTCGTCAGCACTGCCATACCAAACACTGTCTGTATGACCCAGATTTCAATTCTTTCTCTGAGATCCTAACGTTGTGGATAGTGTTCAGGGTAAATGTGTTATTGCTTAGAAGCCGTGTTGTTATTAAAAGGCTTCATGTGGTTTATGTGTGAAATATCTAAACTAAGATATCCTTCAGTTTTACGAGGTTAGTGAGAAAGAAATCACAGCTGACAGGAAATTCTGAAAAGTATGGACTGTGATGCTTTATATCACAGCGGCTAAATGTTCCACCCTAATTTGCTTTACAATCCTTTACTTCACACACCCTCACTCAAGCTGTACTTTATCCTTCGCTCTCCTCTTCCCAATCAAAATCCCAACTTCACATCTTCCCCAGGTATAGCCCTATCAAGTCTCCAACCACTTCACCCTTGGCCCTCTCCATATGCCAGAAAAACAACAACGCACAGTTCTCAATTCACCAGCGTCATCTCTTTTGGTGAAAACATTCAGTGCCCCTCTCCGACCACCAGCACTGCCTTCCCTTTTGGTTGGAGGTCCTGGGAGATTGTCTTTCAGACACAAAGAGAAGTAATTGCATTCTGTTCCTTGCTGGGCCATTATCCAAAATTCACCTTAGTGTTTCTCTGACTGAGAGCTGTTTGAAACTCAAAAGCAAATGTAATCTTGCTACTGTAGTATTATATTCTGTAGAATTATATACATATAATGTACAGTTTTTTGTAGTAAATATAGTAGAGAATAGTGTGCACACCCTTAAACTAGTACTTTGTTGAAGCTCCTTTTGATTTTATTACAGCACTCAGTCTTTTTGGGTAGGATTCTATTAGCATGGCACATCTTGACATGGCAATATTTCCCCACTCTTCTTGGTAAAAGCACTCCAAATCTGTCAGATTGCAATGAAATCTCCTGTGCATAGCCTTCTTTGGATCACCCCAGAAATGTTCAATTGGATTCAAGTCTGGGCTCTGGCTGGGCCATTCCAAAACATTAATCTTCTTTGGGTGAGGCCATGCTTTTGTGGAATTGGATGTATGCTTTGGGTGGTTGTCATGCTGAAAGGTTAACTTCTTCTTCATCTTCAGCTTTCCAATGGACGCCTGAAGGTTTTGTGCCAAAAGACCCCAGTATTTGGAACTGTTCATAATTCCCTCCACCCTGACTAAGGCCTTGGTTCCAGCTGAATGAAAACAGCCCCAAAGCATGATGCTGCCACCACCATACTTCACTGTCGGTATTGTCTTCTTTGGGTGATGTGCAGTTTGGTTTTTGTACCAAACATACCTTTTGGAATTATGGCCAAAACGTTCAACACTGGTTTCCTCAGACCATAACACATTTTCCCACGGGCTTTTGGGAGACTTTATATATGTTTTTGCAAACTTCTTTGTAAGAAAAGGCTTACCCCATAGCCATTCATATGAAGAATATGGGAGATTGTTGTCACATGTAGCACACAGCCAGTAATTACCAGAAATTCCTGCAGCTCTTTTAAAGTTGCTGTACGCCTCTTGGAAGCTTCCCTGTCCAGTTTTCTTTGTCATAGTGTCCGGGGTATGTGGACAGAAAAGCAGAGGCAGAACGGCTGTTTTGGAAATAATCCATGTTTTAATGGTAAAAAGAAACAAAAGAACAACTCAGAACAGACACTAAGACTGGGTGAACTATAGCCTTCGGCTGACAAACCAAAATGAAACACACATCCGTGTGCAAACATTCAACATAAATAGGTTCCCCAATTGGAGGCAATAACGAACACCTGCCTCCAATTGGGGAAACCAAAGCACATAGAGATGGCTAGAGCCATCTCTTTTGGCCATGTCCTGACTATGGCCCCAGCCAGCGCAAAGGTGGCTAGGGGCATAGCCAGGAC
>JACXGJ010008016.1:16237-28617 GCA_016801105.1 Esox niger | reverse complement strand
CATCCTACGACCTTTCTCTGTTCCCCATCCTACGACCTTTCTCTGTTCCCCATCCTACGACCTTTCTCTGTTCCCCATTCTACGACCTTTCTCTGTTCCACATCCTACGACCTTTCTCAGTTCCAAATCCTACGACCTTTCTCTGTTCCACATTCTACAAGCTTTCTCTGTCCCCCTTTCTATGAACTTGCTCTGTTCCCCATCCTAAAACCTTTCTCTGTTCCCCATCCTACGACCTTTCTCTGATCCACATCTTATGACATTCTGCGGTTGCCCCTCTCTATATGTCTTGTCCATTATGAAGAATATCCCCGCTGGGAGAAGCTGATTTCCTGCTAATGGTCTTGTATGCAAACATGTCAAAGGTTTTACAAACAGCTTTGAAACATTTCTACTCCCACATGTGCTTTTGGTCAGTGTGCCTAAGGACTGATCATGGGGACCATGGTGGATGGAGAATGAAACCAAAAACACTTCCAACATGTGTATAGTAAAAAGGAAAGGGAAGGAGAGGCAGAAGGAAAGATTGATAGAGAAAGAGGCAGAGGGGGAAAAAGCCTAGAAAGTGAGCGAGAGAAAGTGTGTGTTAGAGACAGTAAGAGAGGGTAAACCTTTTATACATCTGGAATAGGATCATACAGGAAGCGTCACATCTGGGACAAAACAGCTGGAGGCCAGGCTTCCAGAATAGGCCCTTTTACCCATCAGCCCTCAACGCAGAATGTTTGGTCTCCACTGATGTGGAACGCTGGTCACAGGGGACATGACACTCTGAACGCAGGGATTTACCACAGAGAGATACTCAACTATCCTCAATAGTGCCTGTGTTTTACGCCGTCCCGTCTCAAACATATGTGCAGCGGAATCTCCATCTGTCAAGGTTTGTTCGTGGGCTTTCTGTTGATTGCAGACACCCGTTGATTGAACTGAGGATACGACTGGAGAAACAACCGTATCAGTCTGTAGCATTGGCAGGTCTGCAGTCCGTTGACACGTCATGTTGCCATGTCCTCATAGATATCAACCGGATGGTTCCGTCCTGTGTTGTTTTGTGTGGAGTTACTCTCCGCCGGCAAACATTGTCATGGTGATCAATCTATAGGACTTTCAGCTGTGCCCCACCTGCGACGCATTCTGCCCTGCTACCACCCACAACACAGCCATCTGTCACTCTATTAGCTGATGTGGCATATTTATAGTTTGTTTCTCGGGACGTGGCAGGCGGCATCTTTTAGTGAGAAAGGAAGAAAATAGGAAGAAAAAGAAGACTCCCACACGGGAACATCTTTAAAAACACCAAAATATGAATCACTGGCCCCTGTGTTCTCGAGTACGAAACCAGCCTCCTTTGTTTTGTCTCTCCGTGTGAGTTAAAGGGTGACCATTTCCTCTTGTCCCCACACGTCATAACAACGTCGCATTTCAGCCAGCTGTGTGAGGTTCCTGCGGGGACGGCGTCTCGTTACGGTTAAAAGCTTCTTTCAGGTGGAGGTTAACCCTTGGCTCTAAGTTACCCAGGGACCTCTGGGGTCAAACGAGAAGTTAACCTTCGCCACGTCTCAGGTTTTAACTTCTGACGCTTTTACCTCTGTCCCGGAGGTGAGGCCCGGTTTGGGAAAAGAAGGGGGGATGGAAAAGAGGAGAAGAAAGGAGAAGAGTAGGTCTTGAGGGCGATTCTCTTCGTCTTCAAAGTGAACTGCAGGGACGACCGCTTGTTGGTTGAAACCTAAACTGGTGGTTTGTCGACAGGCCTCGTTGCTATTTAAGGCTTGTAACGCATTCTGCAGGTGGCGCGCGCACACACTCACACACACACCAACACACACACACACGGCCCGTTGTCCAAACTCTATAGCAGGAAAGGGCTCTTAACTTTCCCAAGGGAAAGACACATATAAGGCCTCAATGGACATTGTTATTAGCGTGTTATTCTTTCCCCGTAGCCTCCGACTCTCCCTCTCTCCGCGTCCCTCTTTTTGTTTTCGGCTGATGGATTTCCCAGGTGATTACCGCGGTTGACACCAGACGAGCGCCAGGGCTAATTACGTCGGGAACACTTAGCTTCTGTGTGGAGGCCAGGCTATGTGGTGACACGTCAAGATGACGGAGGGCGCCGCTGTTTCACACCGACCAGATACGTTGCACGCAGACCAGCGTACGAGTGTAAACGATACCTATGATTGATTGACCTCGCCAACCCCCCCACCCTTTCTCTCTCCTCTTCTAATGAGGGGGTTTCTCAGCCCCCGCTACGTGGATTAGCAGAAGGGTAGAATGGATCTGATGGAGGGATGGGGAGGGACTGACAGGGGGGGCCAGGAGGGGAGAGAGAGGCCATGACAGAGGCTGGGGAGAAGATAGAATAGCAGTGACCCAGAGGGGTGGGCCTCTCTCACAAGACCTCTCCCCGGGGGGGGACTCCTCTTGGTCATTCAGCCTTTCTCTACTCACCTTCAGTCCTCCAATCGCTTGGCCTTTGGGATTCAAACGCGATCTCATTAGTTTTTATTGGATTGAAACTTTCACGAGATCCCCCCCCAAAAAGCTCCTTAATGAATGAACATTTTCTTCACAGAGAGTCTTTTTATCGGCCTCCTCGATAATTAACACTGCTTCCTTATATTCCACCCATGCCGGTCCTCCTCTACCTCGCCTTCCTCTCCTTTCTCCTCTTCCTCCTCTTCCTCTCCCCATCAGTCTCCGCCAGCCTCCATAGGGTTTCTTTGTCCTTCTCGTTCGTTCCATTAACCTCAGCTCCAGTCAGTGGCCTCCAAGACACAGGCCACAGGGATTAGCTCGAGTAACACCACCACCCAACACCACCAGCTTGGCCCAAAAGGCCCGTGCGGCGCCAGAGTTGTGGGTTTCAAAGACACCAGTTGAGTCTGCGCCCGGATGACAGTGTCCGCTTGATTATTCAAATGTAAAAACGATATGTATATTAGCATGCTTGGTGAGCGATAGCGGCATTCATCTGCAACATCAGAGGATGGATTTGCAATTTCATACACTGTGAATCTGAATGGTGAAAGCAACAACATCAGCATGAAATCTGCATGAAATAATGATTGTAACGGTTTGCAGTACACCCGACCTCTCTGTCTCATCCAATTCTCTCCCGCTCTCCCTCTCTCTTCCCTCCCCTCTCTCTCTTACCCACAGCTCTAACCTCCCCCCCGCCTCTTTCTCTCCGTCTGAGTGGGGTTGGTAGATCCAGGCTTTCCTCCTCTCCTGCCTGGCATTGTCCAGCTTCCTGCGCAGGCAGACACTATCAGTGTGGGATCAGCCCGGCAGGACAAAGGGACAAAGAGCTCCGGAGCCACACACTCATATACAGTCACACCGCGGGGCTCTCCGCGAGCCACTGTGGAGCCACGGTCCATGGGTCTGCCTTTATGTGCCCCTGTCCAGCTGGCCGTGCTACATGCTAACCTGCACCCAGGTTAGCGTGTAGCTAACTCTCCTTCTATTGCAGATTGTTTATCTAACCTGTTTATAACTACCAGTTACTGACTTATTGACTGATTTGTCAATTACACATTGATTGGTCAACTTGTTGATGATTGATACCAACGGCTTGCTGAAGATTGATCATCCAACATGTTCATAATGGATACTATCTACTGAAGGGAAGTGCGTTTGTGTGTGTGTGTGTGTAAGACAAGCAGAGCAAACCGGTAATGAGTAAAGTGTGCAGGGTAAATGTTTGTGTTTGTGCCTCATTGGCCTGCCAGCCTGGGTTTGTCCGTTGGTCTGCTGAACCTGAGATTGACACAGTGAGAAACGTACAAAAACTCCCCGAAAGTTATCACAACACACCCCCCCCCATACCTCTGGACTCCACTGCATCCTGTCCCCTCCTCACTGATCCCAGGACTGTCAGTCAGAGGGTATCACTTCTGCCCTGTCACCCCTGAATGGGGTGGATCTGATAGGGTGGATAAACACAGGTCCAAAAAACACCACATTCCACAGGGTTATAAACAGGACGCCATGGCGATGGGTAATCTCTCTCCTGTATACATACTCTCTCTCCACAGTGTCTACAGTGTATCGTAATTATCCAAGGCGCCTACTTTCAAACCTTGGATGTGACCGTAAAGGCACCTTGTAACTCTCACTTTGTCTCTTTCCACTTTCTCAGCGGCTTCGCTTCGTTCGCCCTCTCTCCGTCTTTTTCCCCTTCGCTCTCTTTTTCCTCCCATCAGCAGTTCTCTCTGGGGTGTCTGTGGTCTTTGTCAGTGGGATTAACCCTTAAAAAACAGCCCTTTCTCTTGTCTTTCATCTGACTCATCCGCTTCTCCCGGTTCCTCTCTTTTCTCTCATTAATGGTTGGGACATGAGCTAATCTAGGATCAGCCTTCAGAATTACACAGCATTAGTCCTCCTCTTCCTCACATAACCCCCCTCCGTTTCCTATTCTCCTCAGAGGACTTCCACCCAACTCTTCATCCCAGTCTCCCTCAATCCCGTACAGCCTTCATCCCCACCACACCTCCTCTCCGGGTTTACACGGATGACGCTGGCTTTCGGTTAGGGGCATTTGCCTTATAAAATCACATATTTACAAAGAGTATATTGATATATACATTGCTGGAGACGTGTTCACTGGTCGGGCCTCCGGTCTTTTGCCTGTTCAGTAAACCTCACACCGATAGGGTTTTTCTTCACCACACTCTCCACCCCCCCCTTTTCTTATTGGTTAGCCTCGATGCCCTGTGTTCCACATGGCCGACTAGACTTCAGACCACCGCCTGGGGAGGAGGCCTGGGGAGGGACAGAGGTTGGATTTTAGTTGGTGGTGTGTTGGAGTTACCCGCAGGGCCGAGGGACGGGGGGGGGGGGGGGTCGGCCCAAATTCTCGTTATCTTCCTATTGTTTTTGTTTCCTTTAATTGCATAGGGAAAGGGAGGCGAGGAAAAATACCGGCTCTTGTTATTGCTCTTTAATTTTGTTATTGCTCTTTAATTTTGTTATTGCTCTTTAATTTTGTTACTGTGCCTTAATTTGACGCGTGAGAGAAAACAGTGTTGTGAAACAGAACTGATAGGACCAGGTGCTGTCAGAGAGTACACTCTGGCCTACAGGATTAACAGACAACATCTTAATAATCACTGTTGTCACGGTGACCACTGGGTGTATTTGACTAAAGGTTTTGGAATGGCCTCCAGTCACATGGCAGCCATTTGTGTTGCTCTCACAGAAATCAGAATTTCCCTGGAACACGTTTTACAGCATTTTATTTTCTTTCTCCTTGGCATTGTGCCTTTAATAGTAATTGTGTCTGAAGAATAGAGAGACTGTTATTTACACTTTTTACGCCTGGTTTTGTTGTTTAATATAAACCTTCAGGGCTGGAATCCATTGTGAATGGATACAGAGTGAATGCACATCCACAGAGATAAGCCCCAGATTGAATGGCAGACGAGAACCTCACAGCACGACTGCGTATTTTCGTATTAAGAATGTATTTAGTATTAGGATGCCGACGTACAATGCAGGCCGGTTATTTCAGCAGGGCCATGACCTGTTACGTGAGTTCAGAGCCGGTCACACGTGTGGGACTGCAGAGGAAGGTTTCTGAATAACGGTTATCTTTTCATTCCCCTGATGAGCACATAACTGCTGATATACAAAAGCTACACAAAAAATAACTGGTGAAGGTTCAATGTTCCATTGCATTCTGGGACGTATTTGGCAGACAGTTACTTTGGAAATTATTCAGACCCCTTCTCTTTCTCCACATTTTCATTTGTCATAGATTGAATGTATAATTGATTAAATCATTATTTCGCCATCAATGTGCGCTCAGCATCCTATTTCTTCCGATGATCTGCCATGTTTATCACGCACACACCGGCAACCCAACGAGCGCGGGTGCACACACAAACACACTTGTTGCCGTTTCGGTGTTGTCTCTGGCTCAGCCTAACGGTCTGTTTTGTTTTCGGTGCTATCACACTGATAGAAGCAGCTGGAATATTCTCCCAGGCTCCTTGCCCCCTGGCTAACCTGTCAACCACTTTGGTGTTGTCACGGCCCCTGGCCTTCCTTACTCCCACCACCAATCCAACACACACACACACACACACTCCCACTACCTCTCCAACACACACACACACACACTCCCACTACCTCTCCAACACACACACACACACACACTCCCACTACCTCTCCAACACACACATCCTCTCTCTGCACTCTAGAGATAATTGGTCACACATTCACTCAAGTCTGCAGTGTTATCATTTTTTCACTCTCAAACAAGCCCTACACATCCGCTCCTCACACATACACACACACACACACACACACACACACACACACACACGCACACTCACACCTGCCCCAACTGCCACGCAAACTAAAAACTCCGACTGAGAAAGAAACAAGCAGATATGTGAGGCCTTGTTAACACAGGTGTGTGTGTGTACACGTGCTTCTGTGTGTGACTTTGTGCGTGTCTGTGTGGATGGGTTGTATGTGTGTCTATATTTGTGGAAGGGGGTGTATCTGTGTGTACTTGCACGTGTGTGTGTGCGCGCGTGTGTGTGTGTGTTGTAGATTAATCACCACCTGGGGGCCAGTAGAGGAAGGGGAGGGGGTTGTCAGATGAGAAGTCTCTGGTCACATGGTCTCCCCTGATCTGGCCCAGATCCCTGTCTCCTGCTGCCTGCCTCTCCAGAACGTTGGCCAGGTATGGGGCCTGATCCAGGCTGACCCGACCTGACCTGACCTGGCCCGGAGCCCACTGCTACTGGAGCTACTATGAACAGTCATGGGGGGGCGAGGATGTCTGGAGAGGAGAACGCACATGCAGGGAGACAGTGTTACCAAGTCACACACGTTTGCTCGTCCTAATGGGGGCACCAACGTTCCCTTCCCTAGACTCCTAGACTAGCCTTCTACTAACCCTAACCTTAACCTCAGTAATTTAAGCATGGATGTTGGCCCTAATGCCTAACCCTTAACATAACTAGTACTGCCTAACCATATTTCGAACACTAAACCCATTTGTAACATTTGTCCGTTTTCAAACTGGGGAGAGAAAAAGTCCCCATTAATCATTGTTATCTGATTTAACAACAGTTTGGGTACATTAGAGTACACACACACACACACACACACGGGATGACGTGTGCTCTCCTACCTCTGTGATGAGGTAATTGTATTCCTCTCTTTGTTTTGAAACTTGCAGTTGTGAGAAGGTTTAGACGTCTGTGTAGTCGTCTCATTAGAGTTAGAGACCACCTCTGTCTTTCTTCCTGCTGGACACAGACACAGAGACGTTGTTACAAACAAGACTGCCGGGGGGGCAGGGGGGTCACAAAGTACCAAACGCTGACACCACAATTTTTTTACCATATTGGATAATATTCATATGATTTGTTGGTGAATGGTTGAAGGGTTACACTCTTATCCAGATCGACTTACAGTAAATGCATTCTTTGAAAGCTAGGTGGAACAACATTCTACTCAGGGATTTAGCTGATAAATAACAATGACATTTTTGCGCAGACTTTTTTTGTTAATGTTTACCCAGGGAGCCAATAATCCTGGAGGGCGCGTCTCCTTTCAAAGGAATCAGGGTCAGCTCTTCTCCCTGTCTGATGTGGAGCGTAAGGAGCAGGAGGAGGTGTGGAGGGCTCCAAACAAAACTCCTGCTGTGCCCCAAATTTCTCACCGCCACAATGCCTGAGACAGCGGAGAAGTGTTTGGCTTTGATCAACATACTGTCGAAGAAAGTGTGAGGAGGAGAGGGGCTGGAAGAAAGTGCTGAGTTTTGATGCTGCAAAGTCATCATCGAAGAAGTGAAAGAGAGAGAGAGAGAGATACAGGATAGCGTGAACGAGAGTTGAGGGAGAGAAAACTATGAGAAGCATCTTTCGGCTTAAAATAAACTCTTTAAAACAGGGTTCCTAAGAGGTTCTTTAGCTTTAAACCAGGCAACGTTAAATCAACCTGTTTAAATTGACACGGGCAGCGTCCAGGTTCTCCTGTTGACATTGCAGTGTATCTTTCTTTCCAAATGTGCACATCAGTTTCTTTAAATACATCAATAACTCCCACTTTCCAAGGATAGTTGTGTTTTTTTCCCAAATGAACACCTTTTTTGTTATGTTGACCTCATACTGACTTCTAGAATGTGGGAGAGGATGGTCCATCTTCCAGCTTCTCCACTCAGCTGTAGCGCTTTCCTGGACTAACCAGTCGAATTCCTCTAGGCTCTTGATAAACCCTTCTCGTAGTCCTGAATGTACAACAGTTTCAGTGTTGAACCTTTACACGAGATTACTGTGTGACAGAACAGATGAACAGGAATAATATTAATTTGTAAAAGAACAATCTTAAAGCCCTGTCCCCCCTGTCCCTGGACTGAGCTACACCTTCACTCCAGTGTCTAATCAGAAATAGTTACTGTGAAGTGGATTGCACATAGATAGAATGTGAGCTTTCTACTTGATGGTTCTAGAGTTGCTTTGATAAGTTTGGTCAAACTAAGGGACTGACAGACTACACAAATATTTTTGAGGGAGCTACTTCTACACCAGAACTATGTATCACTGCAAAAAGAAATGTCAGTTTGTTTGTTGTCTTCACGGTGTGTTGTTAGATCTTTCCCAGCGGGTCCCTGTAGTTGTTTTAACAGAGAGAGTTTATATGAGGCCCCAAGAGAGCCACCGCCATCACATTCCATTCTTCTCATTCCTGCAATTAGGGGTGTAAGCCAAACGTCTCGTTTTCCCCTCTGCTTCTCTCTCTTCTCTTTTCTTTCTCACACCGAGACAACTGGAGCGTGTTCCTCGACGAGGAGCACCTTCAGACAGGAGTGTCCTCCCTTTTCTTCCGTGTGCTTCCTTTCCACCTCCTCCACATTCCTGAAGGAGCAGCATTCCCTGGGCGGGGGAATGAAAGACGAAGCGGGAGAGGAGGTGTGGGGGTGGGGTCGGAGAGTGCATTCCTGGGTCTTTGTCAGGTAGGACGCTCCACCGGGGAGAGAAAGAGAGATGGATGGGAGACAGGGTGCAGCGATGCGGGTGGGTTTTTACGAGTGTCTCACTCTCCTTCAGAGCAGTGGGTGTAGGTCACATGGTTCATTGTTGTAGAACACTCCGTGATCTGACTAGAGACGGCTCAGACGTCCACAGTCATCAGAGCACCCGTGTTTTAGGTTCATCGTTTGGTCTTGTTCAAATAATGTAATTCAGCGACAGTTGGACGGAGTCGACTTCGGGAAATTCAGCCTCGCCTGCCGCTTCTCCGCTTTCCGTCGCCCCTCACCAGGTTCCACTCGCCGTGCGTTCGTATTCACATGGCTGTATGTACAAGGCCCGGTCCAAACACAACAGCACCCTTTCCTGAACCACGCCTCCTGTCCTGCAGACTTTGTGTCGGCTCACAGATATCTTCAGAAAGGGTGATAAAACCATTGGCCCAGCTAGGTACTCAGGCAAAATTGCATATAGGTGTTCACACACGCGCATATACGCATATACACTTTGTTAAGAAATTCAAAAGTCACCTCACAACTTTGGACTTCATTACGTTCTGTCGACAAATTGGCATTCAGCCCCACCAACCTGAACACAAGTATTAATCATTTTGTTGGTTTCCCTTTTTTTCACTCCCAATTCAAACACACAAAAGGCTCTGACAACTTCCTGTTTCCTTTGGCCGCTACTCCTTCAATGTGGGATGGTCCTGGGCTCCGTGAGTCGGGGAACAACACTCAGGCATGTGAGAATGGACTGGGGAGGGTTCCCATGGATACTACCCCAGCCTCCTGTTACGTCAGTCTGATCCTGTCTCCGTCTGTCTGTCTGTCTGTCTGACCAACTTACTAATGTAAGTTCAGTCTGATCGGATACAGCTATTCTCTGCTCCAGGCACTTGTAGGCCTGAGAGACAGAGACATAAAGTATAGGTGCAATAAAAGAGCGTGTGTTTGTTTTTTATGATACTGTTTATGGGATATTTGTGTTGACAATATCCCATAACCTAAATTCAATAGCAATAAGAATACTTATAATTTGATGGGCGCTTCCATTTGTCCTATTCCACAGATGTACAGGTGTGTTATAAATCCCTTTGGCCATCCTCGGACAGGGAGCTCCACGCCAAGGACTCCGACGTTTAAGACTACCCTGGGATGTTCTGTAGGGCATGACTGTACACGATATCTCTCTGGAATAATTTCACCCGAAGCCAAAGTCCGTTCTCCTCAGGGAGGGAAATTAAAGACAAATTGATTATGGAAAAGCTAACTGTATGTAGGCCTTCACAAATTCCACTTAGTTGTCAGACTTTAAAGGTGGATACTTTCTAATATCAAATCTCCCCATTATCTCCTGTCAAACTGACTCTCAAACAGCAGAAGGGGTGAAAGTCAACAGGGATATCTAACCAGATCGATACTCAATAGATGGAGAGACAATGATATCAGCGTCTGCTGTGTGTTTGGAACCAACAGACCATTGTATTGCTGGCCTCTGATGTAGCACTGGGATAGTCACTGAGCCCAAACATAACCTAATAGACTCTTTCTCTGCTGACCCAATAGAAATAGAACAAATAGAACAGGCATCTCCATTCAAGTCAATGGTGATATGAGTCATAACCCAAGGCTGGCAGCCACTGACTTGTGTACCCATTGGAAGAAAGCAGGAAGTAGAAGCACACATACACGAGGGCAATGGGTAAGGTATTACTAGTACAAAAATTAAAAAAAGCTTTATAAATGATGGAAGTAATGTAGATCTAAAGATCTGGTTTATGTCAAAGAGGTTTACTGTTGACCTGGGATCAGGGCTGTTGAGTAAATGCTTTGTTTCTGTGGAGAACCATTCAGGCATGATGTTCTTTACCATGTTGGGACGGTTTCATCCAGAACAGATTCTAATATTCTGGCCACATGTTGGCACAAGACTGAGTCACCATAGCATAATGGCCAGTGATCAATCCATTAAGCTTGGTCAACATTTTTACTGAGTTTTAACCAAAGGTCAATAGACTGGCTAAGTATCAGTTGGAGAGGGAGAGAGAGGGATGAGGCAGAAGATACAATTGAGTGACAGACAGATAGACAGATAGATAGATAAACAGATGGACCAATAGATAGATATATTCATATTTAACTGTAGGTCATAACAGAATGGCACAATCATAAAACAAAACATGGCAACAAAGGAAAAAATGAACTGACCCCTGTTCAAAAGTCTGTAAACCCTTAGTTCTTAATACTGTGTATTGCCCCCTTTAGCATCAATGACAGCGTTCAGTCTGTTGTAATAGTCTTTTGTAATAGTCTGTTGTAATAGTCCAAGAGCATCTCATGCAAAGCTTCCATGCAGAAGAATACAAATAGCCTGCCAGTATTTTCTGATAACATGCTGCATTCATCTTGCCATCAACTTTCACAAGATTCACACCCCCCCAAATCATCAGTGAGCCACCACCATGCTTCACAGTGGGGATGGTATTCTGTTCACTCGAGGTCTTGTGGACCCCTCTCCAAACATGGCTCTTGTGGTTGCGACCATCAGAGTGTTGTGTTGTCGGGCAGATTGTAACCAGGTTTTTTTGTGGCATTGGCACAGCAAAGTCTTCTTTCCGTGCGCCAATGCAGCTAATTTGTGTATACGTTTTGTCATATTTAAACAACCAAATTGTGTTTTATCAGAGCAGCTTGTATTTTTCCTGAAGATACCTGTGGGTTTGTCTTTGAATTTCAAACAATTCCTCTGGCAGTTTTGGCTGAAATCTTTCTTTTGTCTACCTGACCTTGGCTTTGTATGAAGAGATTCCTGAATGTTCCACTTCTTAAATAATGAGTGACCAGTACTGACTGCCATTCGCAAGGCTTTGGATATCATTTTATATCCTTTTCCATCTTTTTCAAGCTCCATTACCTCGTTACACTGGTCTTTTGACAGTTATTTTCTGCTCCGCATGGCTCAGTATCTAGCCTACATGAGTCAAAATTTCACAATATCATTTGCTAACATGTCACAATTCCTGCCAGGGTATGCAAACTTATGACCACATCCGTAGATAGATATGGAATGGAGAAAGACAGAGAGAGAGACAGAGTCCGACGTGAAAAGTGTCATGAAAAGGCTGAGGGTTACAGAGTGACATACGAGAGAGGAAGGGAAAACGAGGGGGAAAAAGAGAGTGAGACTGACAGAAAGAGGAAGGGTAAAAGAAGGGAAAAAAGAGACGAGCAGAGTGAGTCATGGTCAGCAAAGTCCAGGCCTCTCACCTCGTCTGGTATTTACTACATCCTGCGACCACAGCAGGAGAAGAAGACAAAGGCCTTGTTTATTGATGCCTCCATCTGTGTGTGTGTGTGTGGGTGTGTGTGTGTGTGTGTGTGTGTG
>JACXGJ010008016.1:0-16137 GCA_016801105.1 Esox niger | reverse complement strand
ATCTAAACACACAGCCGCTTGTGGCTGAACAGTAGCAGACCCGATGTGGCTCTGTTTCTACAGAATGGTGCTTGCAACTCCGGGCTTGTGAGTTGGTTTCCACCGGGACCAGAAGGAAAATGTCACTACTCACTGCAGCAAGCCGCTCAGGAGGAGAAATTCTGCTATACGACAGAAATTGAGAAGCACATTAACGCCAATAGAGATGTTACCTGCTACTGTATCTTCCTTTACTTCGTTTTGTACAACCCCGTGTCCCAAAACCTTGGCGAGCTGTGTAAAACGGAAATAAGAAAATAATGCAAAATCCTTTGAACCCTGTATTCAATAGAACAGTGTGTTGAAACGGAAACATGTTATTGTTCCTTGAATAATATATGTAAATATAAACATATGCCCACTTTGAATATGCTGCCCGCATCAACTTTAAACCAAGCGGCGACAGAGGCAACAAAAGTCAGTAAAGTCAATGGGTACGAAAAGATCATCCCACAGAGGATGAGTCTTTCAGAAGTAGGATGGGGAGGGGTTTACCGGTCTGTGAAAGAGGTAGGCCGACTGAGAACAGATTCTCATTAGCAACGGCAACTCGGCCAAAACCACATATAGATACACATAGAGTACACAGAGTACACAGAGTACAAAATACAAAAAGAGGTAGAGTCTGTATAAAATACAAATACAGTACAGAGTCTGTATACAGTCAGTGCAAAGGTGATAAGGCAATAACCAAAGTACAGATGCGCTAGAGAGCCTAGCTAAAAGAGTAGAATGCAGTAGAGAGGGTTGTACTGCTTGTGTGCAATGTGAGGTTCAGTATGTTTTGTGAGGAAGGTCAGTTAGTGTGCAAATGTAGTGTGACAAAGACAAAAGAGAGCATAACACTAGGGCATTCCTGTGTAAATGGGATCTCATCATCTACGGTAAATGAGATCAGGAAAAGATTTACAGAATCCGGAGAAATCTCTGTGCTCAAGGGACATTGCCAAAAACCAATATTGGATGACTGTGATCTTCTGGCCCTCAGGCGGCAACGCCTTACAAACAGACACTATTCAGTGATGGAAATCACTGCAAGGGATCAGGAACATTTCCAAAAAACACTGTCTGTGAACACAGTACATCGATGCATCGACAAATGCAAGTTCAAACTACCATGCAAAGAAGAAACCATATGTAACCAAGATCCAGAAATGCTGCCCTTGCTCTGGGCCTAAGCTCATTTAAGATGGACTGCAGTGAAAAACTGTCCTGTAGTTGGACCAATCAAAATGTGAAAATATTTTTGGGAATCATGGACACCACGTCCTCTAGGCTAAAAAGGAAAGGGACTATCTGGCTTGTAATCAATGCTCAAACATCCGTGATGGTATGGGGGTGCATTAGTGCACATGGTGTGGGTGACTTGCACATCTGTGAAAGCACCATTAATGCTGAAACATTTTGACACCTTTTGGAGCAACATCCAGGCAACATCTCTTTCGGTGAAGGTTTTGCTTATTTCAGCAAGACAATGTCAAACCATATTCTTCATGTATAAAAACATCATGGCTCAGTAGTAAACGAGTCCGGGTGCTAAACTGACCTGCCTGCAGTCCAGACCTGTCACCCACTGAAAACATTTGGCGCATTATGTGACAAAATCTACGACAAAGGAGACCCTGAAGTGTTGAGCAGCTGAAATCATATATCAACCAAGAATGGGAAACCATTTCACTTTCCAAACTATAGCAATTGGTCTTCTCAGTTCCCAAATACTTAAATTTTTGTATTGTTAAAAGAAGAGGTGATACAACGCAATAATAAACAGGCCTGTCCCAATTTATTTTAGACATGTTGCTGGTATCAAATTCATAAAAAGCATGTATTTTTTCTAAAAAGTACTACATTGCATTTGATATGTTGTCTTTGAACAATTTTCAACTAAATATAAGGAATAAATGTTTGCAAATTACAGCATTCTGTATTTATTTGCCTTTTTCACAGCTTCCCAACTATTTCGAAAACAGGTTTGTAGTTAGACACAAGATACATTTTAGAATGTGAATGGCCTCAGATAAATCTGCTAGCGGGAGGACTCTGTTAAATCCACAGCTGTGCTGTCTTGTCAGCTCGTATGTATCTGTTCTCAAGACAAAGTCATAGGTCGCAGGAGACAGGACACACACTCAGCGTGTCAAGACACCGCTCATTAACTCGTCTGAAAGGTGTCGTTTCTATACAGACATACATTATAGCTTTACTGTTCACCGCGCCCTGCTCATAAAGCAACACTGGGTCCTAAGGCTGAGCCTGGGGTCAACAGCAATAATATGCAAATCCACACACACACACACACACACACATTCTTGCACCCTCTCCTCTCTCCTCTCTGTCCTTCTCTTGCTCTCCCTCTCTCCCTCTCACATTTTTACCTCGCAGTTGTTTAGCAGACATTGTTATGAACAACGTTTACAGTACTGCACACATTTTAGGATGGCTAGATAGGTCAAACAAAAATACACGTCACGCACACGCGCAAGCACACTCTTCAATACACACTCATGCACACACGGATGCACACACACACACACACACACATTTTAAGATGGCTAGATAGTAAAAAAAAAGTGTACATCACACACACACGCACGTGCACACACGCGCGCGCGCACACACACACACGCACACAAACGCGCATTTTAAACATTTGAACCTGCAACTCATTTGAATCCACAGCAGTCTTTCGTTTTCATCCTCACTCGAAGATATAAACATCTCCGTAAACTCCTTGTATGACAGCCATGCTAAAGCAGCCCCCTCGCCTCTGTCCCACACAGACCTACGATCTGAGAGACACCTCCGGTCAGTGGGTCAGCGCTGCTCCCCAAACCAAACCCCTGGTCTCAGGTCCGGGGGACCTGGCGGAACAGGCAACCCGTCACCATCACCACCGAACCGATCCGTGCTGGGCGGAACCGCGGTGCTTAGGGCGTCACCCCTCTGATCTACAGGTGAATGATGGGGGGAGAACACACACACACGCACATACACACACACACACACATACAGCCTGGGGCAGGGCAGTACAGATTAGAAATGTGTGTGGGGGGGCAGAAACACCTCTTGGATCACACCTGGTAAGGTAGACACACCTGCCTTTCTTCTCATCACCTCAGTTTCAACTTCTCATCTAATAAATCACAGGTAAAGACGTTTCACTGAAACCGTCGTGAATCAAATGCATTTAAAATGGACTTCTGTTATGTATAGAAGAATCCTCAACAACGTGTTTTTAAGTAGATTTTAACATGTGACATGCATTTTACAATGTGCATTGAATACAAACATACAGCTCCGGAAAACCTTTAGAGACTTTTCTTAATTTTTCCAGAGCTGTAGATGCAACGCTATAGATTCAATATATCCTTAAATATGTCTATATGTGTGTAGGCCAGGCCCATATTGCTGTCACACAAACACACAAAGATTCACCATCCCTAGTTTCTAGGGAAACAATGTGGCATCTTCTCTCACATTCACAAAATCCACACATACAAATTCTCACACCGCCAAATTGAAATGGGCCAGTGGTTCTTGTTCTTATCACCAGTAAGAGTACCTGTCCTAGTGTTTAAAAAGACCCGTTAGCAGACCAGCCAGGTTCAGTGAACCCTGAACACAAAATAAAATCCAAAAAGAGGTCACAACACAACCTTATAAGGTTACTTAATTTTAGCAGGCAGGTTAATTTCCAAGAATGACTGGAGGTACACTTTAGGTGGCTGAATGTTCCAGTTTAGTAGGTCCATAACATCCGTCACTCCCGGTGATTCTCTGTAGGAGACTCCATTTCGGGTTTCCATTAGACTGACTTCCTATTGGCTTCCAGTTCGACCAGGTGGAGTTTCCCAGTCCTTATGGGTCATTTGGGAATTATGTCTCTGGTCACAGCTCCTGTTAACTGTGTCTCATCTGTGAGAAAGGCTTCTTTGTCTTCATTCCCCAAAATCTTTACTTATCCTAAGAGTCAGGGTTAGGGTTTGTTAACCCCAGATCAGATAAAGCTTTTGGTTAAAGTGAAATCCTCAGCATGATTTCCCTTGTTAAACCCAGAAACACTCAGTCATCCAAAGTGTTTGGTCTGTCACAGTTATCTACATTGTGTTTATATTTACACGCACTCTCTCACACATGCCCCTCCACACACACACACACACACACACACACACACACACACCCTCCTGCACTTTCCTTCTCTAACTCTTGCTGTAATGGCCACTTTATGATGGGACATCCTCGTCCTGTCTCTGTCCTGTACCCCCTGCAGCACACATTCTCTCTCGCCACACAAACTCCCTTTCTGTCTCCCTCTCGACACACGCAAACACACACACAGATATCCGCAATCACACGGACACAAACACATACAGAATCACTGCCACCAGAAAGCGTCCAGGGAGGGTGTTGCCTGTACAACCGATCAATAGGTAGCTTCTCTCTCAAGCTGTTCTGTCTTCATAACGGCCAGTGAAAGATCTACAAATGAGGGGGGGGTCAGAGCCATAGATTTGGCCTTGTGACACGGGGCCCCATCTCCCTGTCACAGGCTCCCAGGTCTTCACTGGACTCATTCCAAATGGTAACCCATTTCCTGTGGGCTTCTGGTTATGAGTAGGGCACTAGTGGGCCACTGGGACCACGGCCTGACTGTGATTACAGACAATCCTCCATTAACCCATTCAGCCCAGTCTGTCAGTCAATATCTGGCCCGATCACAGGATGGGGCCCGGGCTCGATCTTCGGATCACTGTCCACTGTCTCTAAGGGGACTGACATGTTGTTTAAGTCTACTATTACTGCACAGCTCACAGGGGGATGCTTACGTCCATTTTAATCAACTGGCCAGCTCATCTTTAAAATGAGCAACACTGAAGTGCGTGTGTACGGACCATTTGACAATGAGTGTGTTCAGAAACACAGTACGGATAAGCCCAGGACGCTGGATCACAGATTACAGTTTTATTTGAGTCATTCACTGTTAACAGTATTGACAGTTATGTAACCATGTTTTGACCTACTCTATCTGCTCGACTGGGAGTGTTTTATGTTTGTTTTGTGTGTGTGTGTGTGTGTGTGTGTGTGTTTGTGTGTATGTTTGAATTGCAATCAAACTCTCAACCAGTTTAAGTCTTGCAATTTTTAAGTGAGTCCACTTTAGAAAAGGGATGACAAGCTATTCACAACAATCACTGATTTGCACTTTTGGTTAGGTTTAGGGTTAGAATTATGCTAAAACTTAAAGTCAGGTTTAGGAATAGAATGATGCTAAGACTTAGCGTTAGGTTTAGAGATAGAATGATGCTATGGGTTAGGGATAGAATGATGCAAAAACTTAGGGTTAGGTTTAGGAATTGAATTATGCTAAGATTTTGGGTTAGGTTTAGGGATAGAATGATGCAAAAACTTAGGGTTAGGTTTAGGAATTGAATTATGCTAAGATTTTGGGTTAGGTTTAGGAATAGAATGGTGCTAAGGCTTAGGGTTAAGTTTAGGAATAGAATGATGCTAGGACTTAGGGTTCAACATTAAGAGTTAGGCAATTATGGTTTTATTCATTTAATTTCTTCAACCATTATTTTATAACCAGTCAAGCTGATTGAGAACTAATTGTCATTTGCAGTGACGACCTGGCCAGAAGCATAACAATTGAGAAGACAACACATAGTTACAATGTATAAGTGGGGGTTAGGTTTAGGTCATGCCTTGGGTATGGGTTAGAGTAAACATTTAGGTTTAGGGGCTAGAACAAGAAAGAAAATATTGAAAATATTGTGTAAAAGACTAGTCCACACTGATGGCAATTCTGTGTGTGGGTGTGTTTGTGTGTCCATTTACCTACAGGTTTGCTATAGGATAAGCACCAAAACATCCCCACAACGACAGTAAAATGAGAATCTCACCTCATTGGGACATTTCACCATCTTAAGTTTGCATAAAGTAAAAGATTTAGGATAAATGAATCATAATTTTGGTCCTACAAAGGAGATACATAAGTGAAACATGTGTTTGGTTAGGGGTCAGGTTTAGTGTAAAATTTACAGTTGGGATTAGTGTTTGAATTTGGATTAATTGTACAAACATGAAGAATCTTTTTTCGTGTTCAAACAAGAATGGAAAAATGTGTGTGTCTATCCAAGCTTGAGTCATTGTTGCTTCATACACAGCATGTCACACTGATTTAACTTGCCCAAATCTTACCTGTCGCGTTCACTCATGCGAAACACATGCATAAGTGTGTGTCTGCGAGTGTGTGTGTGTGTGTGTGACACAAGTGGACAGGGAAGTTAGGAGGATATGCTAACACGCAGAGAGCTGTAGTGAACAGTCTGTTACAGCTGACTGTAAGGGGATTGTATGGGGTTGGCTGCCCTCTACTGGACACAGGGAAGAATGGCACCTTCTTCAGTGGGATTTTTATGGTTGCTCTTTATCAGGAAGTGTTGATCTCTGCTGTCACACGGACAAACACAGACTGAATTAATGGTGTAAGTTAAGTAAAAAGCCTATTGACTGAAATTACCGTCACCAAGACGGTCATATCCCTCCCAGAATCATCCTCATCTGGGGTAAAACACACACAAAACAAACATAAAACACTCCAAGTCGAGCAGATAGAGTAGATCCAAACATGGATACATAACTGTCAATATTGTTAACAGTTAATCACTAAAATAAAACTGTAATCTGTGATCCAACGTCCTGGTCTTATCTGCACTCTGTTTCTAAACACGTTCACTGTCAAATTGTCCATACTGGGGAATGACACATATTTTTATAATAAGAATATTAATCATCCAGTTGGATTGTTTTGATGATCAGAATTCGGGGTGATTTAGTTGGCATAACTTCTATAAAAATTGCGATTTTTAGTCAGTGCCCAGACGCCCTTTAAGCGTAACTTACGGTAGCACACTCGTCTTTGGATGGCTACGGAAGGTGATCGCACATCACAGTCACCCCAGGTAAACCCCACTGTCCTCGGCAACAGGCCGCTGACTGACACCAGTCCCTGGTTAAACGGGCTCCAAAGCCACCAGCATTTTGTTTTCCTGTCGGGCCTGTACAATGCTGCGACGGACGGAGACTTCTCCACTCGCTCCTCTTCTCACGCCGTGCTCTGGAGACGTCGCTGTGGAGACGTCGCTCTGGAGACGTCGCTGTGGAGACGTCGCTGTGGAGACGTCGCTGTGGCTGCCCTGGGGCCCGCATCCTGCCATTGAAATGTCCGAGGGCCCTCCTCCCGTTTCCACGCTCCGCTGCCGCTCCTCGTCACGGTGATGTCACTCTCTTCCTGCACGCTCGCCGGGGTGACGCCGGAGCATCCGCGGTTCGGGTCGGTCGAGCGGAGCCATCCGTCACGCTGGATTCCAGCGTCTCCTTGCATATACTGGTGAGTCCTGCCGTCAAACTGTTAGCAGCAGAGATGCCTTGTGTCGCCCAAGCTCGCAGGACATAATCAGAGAAAGCCTGCGTCGTACGATATGATGAACAGGCTTGCAACGCATGCTGTAGGTGATTCTCTGTATGTGATTGATGGAGTTTACCCTGAGGCAGACAGATACTACCCCCGTCCTATATCGAAGTCCACCGTCTTACTTTAGGAGTCCTCGCCCTGCTGTCTCTATGGGCTGGCCCCTGCTGTCTCTATGGGCTGGCCCCTGCTGTCTCTACGGGCTGGCCCCTGTGGCCTCTTTGGCCTGGCCCAGGCCTGGTCGGCGGGATAAAGTGAAGCGCAGCTGTTGGCCCCTTGATCAAAGCGGATCGGGGCCCTGTCGCTGTCAGTCCCTGTGTTCAGCAGGGCCGTTCTGTTTGGGATTATCACACCTGTGGTTCAGGGGATTAATCCCAACTGAGACATGGGAACCAGGGACAAGGGGCCCAGAAGTCCCAGATTGGGGGGGGGGGTGTGGGGGATACAGGACACACCCCTAGGTCTTGCCCTGGTGCCCTATTTGGAGGGAAAAAGGTGGAAAGGGTGAGAGTGAACAATACTCACACACTGTCCTGGAAACAGTTGGTCCACAGGGGGATCTGCGGAGAGAAATTAAATAAAAGTGCAGTAAACAACGTGTTTACTAGGGTCATTAGTATGTCTCATTGCGATGTCATATCTCTGTGTGAAACCCCTCCTCCCTCTGGGTCATATCTCTGTGTGAAGCCCCTCCTACCTCTGGGGTATTGGATGCTAACACACCAAGTCCCCTGTTGTTGTTTGTGTTTCACCAGCCTCTCATGTTTCCAACCCAGTCCTCTCTAGGAAGTTTGTTTTACAGCTTAACGTTGCTTCTCCCCTTTTCCCCTCCGAAACAATAAAGAGGAGAAATCCCTTCAAAGCTGCTTTCCGTCGAGCACCGTTCCACTGGCAGAGAGGCCAAATCCTCGCTGAGGCTTTTAGTTCCCATCAGTCAGTCTTAGCCCAGGCCCTGACGGGCCCCAAACACATGAAATACCACGGGTGCGTCAGCGCGGCTTGGGCGCCTATTCTCCCACTGTGTTTCATAAACACGGACTTAACCCCGCGCTCCCCTGAAAGATACACTCACCGTCACGCACACGGCACATCCTTAATAGAACTTGACACTGTAACATTCCTGTCTCTGACACACACTCCCGCTTTATTGTTCCCTCTCTCTCTATCCTCCTTTCTCAATCTGGGCTCTACATGCTTTTTGATGTCATATCAAAAAAGCACAATGACTCATCCTAAATGTGCACAGGTAAAAGATGTCAGGAGGCACAAAATAAATCAAGATCAATCCAAATATCAGGACTACTTATTTTCAAAGCCAAGGGCATGTTTTTTCTATTCTCTGTTGGATTTCTGTGGACTACCTCAACCTCATGCCTTGTTGGGTTGTCAAGGTAAGAATTGCGTCTGGCTCTGTACTGTGATGAGCTGGCTAACATTTAAAATGGCATAGTCATCTGGCTTGCTTGACACTGACAAGACAGCAAAACAAAAGACATGTTTTTAAAGGTAACATTGTAGAGTAACATCATAACTCGTCTACTTGGGTGACCAGATCACCAGTTTCCAACTGTTAATTAGGACTTGGAGGTTCACTCAAGTGAAAACTCACAGTTGGAACTCGGAACGTCTGATAACTAACAGAATGTGAAACCCCCATTAGTCACACCAGGCATGGATGACATTCATTAAGGATGTCAAACCCAGGGAAGAGAGATGCACAGAACCAATGTGTGGGAAAACAAACTCTGTCTTATCACATTTTCAATGAGATGAAGAAATCCCAAGGTTATTAGTGTAGTTGCAGAGGTGTTTCTGTGAGGATTTTCCCAGATGACAATCATTTTGCAAATGGAAAGATTTTCTTTTATCAAAGCATTTTACAGAATTGTATGTCATGTCTGATACAACACACAAAATCCATGTCAGTCTGGCTGCATAAACACACACGCAATTTTACGAATAAAGGTCAATATAGAGATCTTAAGTCAATTTGCTCATTTTCATTCAGCTGAAACCAAACACTTTAAATGATGTAACGGCCTAAGTTTTGCTGACATTTTTCAGTTCCTGATAAAGAATCTGCAAATCAATCTGGTTCATATTTATTTTGTGTTTTATCCCAAACGACACCAAGCAGCATTTGTCATACTAAATGGTAGTGATAGAACTAACTGAGGTACTAAAGAATCCTTCATAATGTCTGTTGATTCTATTTTAATCTCATACTGTCGAAGGTGGAATTTGCATGAACAATGTGTGCCAGGTCCCAGCTTGTCCGGCTCTGATTTGGACAATACCAACCGGACCAACTGGAGCTCAGCACTTTGGGGGCTACTCGAATGTAACCCCTAGGGCTATATGTTAGCTGTGCTATTAGGCGATTTAATGGTCTCTGAACTTGCCAACAAGAACATCTTTAAAAGGTTATCACTGACAATGAAAATGAGTGTAGATAAATAAATAGGGGCCACTGTTCTAAATGAGCACCAAATAAGCTTTTTGACAGCTCTATTACTACCAATTGAATCTGGGGTACATCATTCCTGTGTTATATTTTTCCTCATAGTCTAACTACCCAAAATTGGCTTCCAAGGATGAAGATTTGTATGCCTGTAAACCCAAACCCTTACCTTCCTTTCTCCCATAAAGTCCCATAGAAATCTGCACGCATGTATATATATAGTTGCTTAAAATATGTTTTAGACTACGTGTGAAAAATAAAACATTTGCCAACAATGTGTTTGCCAGTCACTGTCATTAATGTACTTGGATGCGTGACGCTCATCACACGCAGCAGAATTTGCGTGGCTCTTTGCAGGCAGCAGATTCGCTGACATCTGTTGCTGTAATTTGACAAGATTATAATTTAATTCACTGGGCTCACAGAATAAAAACGCTTTGATGTCTGGTCTAACCGGTGTCTGCCTCAGAGCGGAGTTGGCAGCAAGTCCATTTCAACTCTGCGGTTGAATCAGAGGTTTGATTTACCCATCAGACGACATTGACTGCCATGTAAATTGACACCACCAGCATTCCAGCAGCCGAACAATACGACATCTCACATGTCATTATTATTCCACAGAATCTGAATGTGTCTTTTTGCCTGTTGGAAATTGTTACCACCAGTGTTTTGACAAGTTTTGTTTGCTGACTTAACAGTTGATATCACTTGCGCGCCTCAATTTACGTGCTGAATTAAATGGAGCCAAGGATTGCAGCTGCTTTTGGCCCAACCATTATTTGGTGGAGACACATCCAACCCAAGGGGTTCCCAACCTACTGGACTACATTGATTATTTGAATGTTGTTAAGATAATAGAAACAGTGTGACTCACAACACCAACTTCCAACCAAACTTATAATTCACTCACAATACTCACGTTTAGCTTCAGTCGACCAACTTACAAAAGCGTGAAATTTATCAAATGTACAATAAGGGACCCGGGTGGAAAGGGTTTGGAACCTTGGTCCTTTATTAAGCTGAACACAAACTCATTCAGGCTGTCTGCAGCCGGGTTGAAAAGGACATTTTAATGTAGAACTAGTTAGCCTGGGTGGCCTTCTCGCTTTTAGAGGAAAAACATTAAACATATTTATTTATGCCTTTTTAGGACCCATTTGCCAACTAATGTTATTTTATACATTTTGAAATGTACTTTAATAAGATGGCATACATGTAAAATGTATTTAACATATATTTGAAGTTTTTCTGTACGTCTGTGACATCTTCATGCTTTGCCCTGGCTTTACATGACCAACAGATACATGAAAACAATTGTAACAATTAATAGGTCAACGGTGAAATGAAATCCTGAGGGAAGAAATTACACCAGTTTGAAAGTCACAGGAACACACAATATGTTTTTGTAATCTCATTCTGTCAAAAAGTAACCTTCCCACCTTTGCCTAAATGTGACATGGTCCCAGACAGATCACCAACAGAACTGCACGGGGTGCAGATTTGTTAAACCAATTCTATAATCATTTACTAAGTTTGTTTCACCTCATCTCCTGAGTTTCCTTTGTTCTGTAGATGCGTGTAACCTTTCAATTTATTTTTCCTTTACTGTGTTTTTCTACCACAGTATTACCCAGCACAGAGCAGTCACATGATTATTATAATTATTTATTAATCAACGACCCACACAGCTGAAATCAGTCAGATAGAATATTTTTTTATATGTAATCTAAAGAAGTGACATTTGAAAAAAAGATAAGCATGTTGAGTAAGGCAGTCATTTTGGCACAGGTAATAGGAAAAGCAGGCTGAAGACTTTGCAGAAACTAAAGGCCTATGAGGTTCAGATATTCATTACATAACGGTCATTTAAAAAAGATCCAGTGCAAATGTCAAGTGGTTTACGAATTCTGATGCACACCAAATATATGGAATTTCTCTACTTTCTGTTGATACTGCAATTTCAAATTTGGAAAGACGGTTACGTGGGCAGGAGGGGTCAATGATCAGTAAGTCAATTAAATTCAAACCTATTTCATCAAATTCCAGTGTCCTGGGGTCAGTGGAGTAGACAAACAAAAAAATGTATCCCACAGTCACCAATAGATATCTCATTCAGTTCTATCACACATGTATGTTCTTTACGATAATTTGAGATAAAAACACCGCTTTTTGAGGAAACCGTGTCTGAAGATGAAGGGTAAAGATCCTAAACTTAAAAATAAATCGATCTACAGGTCTTACAAGCAGACTGTAAGTTAATAACGGCGCTTTGTCACTTACTCCCAAAACAGAGATAGAACTGCTTTGAACAATCTAATTGCTTCTAAGCATGGGCTTAGCAAAAACAATGCACTTTTTCTCATGTTACTCAAACCTGCTGGGGGATGGGTGAAAAAACAGGCCTACTGCTGGCTGACAGGCTAAAGCTAAATACTGTAGGAATACAATAGCTGCAGTACAAGGAAGTACATGGGAGTGTCACACTATTTGTAACATGCAAGACGCAGGTTTTGAATCTGAATTGACCAGTATAGGTATTATATTGATACACCAGTTCTTCAGGTCATCTAGAATGCTCCTTCTAATGTTCCTGAGGTAGATTTCTTGAGGCTTAATCTCTAGATATATTTGAGACAATAATTATTCACAGCTTATCAGAGGTTAAAAACGATCTGTTCTAAATAACGATTAATTTCCTGAAATGTTTGAGACAATTATTAATCACAGCTTATCAGTGGTTAAGAACGATGTGTTCTCTATGCATAAAGCAATATATATGTACACACACATTTGTACGCATATATGCGCGAAAGGCTTTCCCGGTGGCGTTTATCTTGTTTTCCGACTTAGACTGAAGGCTTGTAAACCGGAAATATGGGTTCGCGGTGAGACATTACGGAAATATGAGAGACATGACAGAAATCCACAGGAAAACTTAAATAAAATAAAAGCGTTCTGATTCATCTGAATATTGCTAGGTTTATCTATTGTCTCATCAGCCTGCATCTAGCTCCGAGCTAGCTGTGTTTGAAAGCTCTGCCGTCACTTCAGTCTCCATCTAAATCTGATTGTTTGGAAGCTCTATTGTCTCGCTGCTCTCTAGGTGTTGTTGCCTGTTCTCCAAGTCAGCCACTGGTTCTCCTGCTACATCGTCTGGTGTAGCTCCACCCTGATTGGCCAGGGTGGATTGGCTGCCATTGACTTCCTCATCCTGGCTTGTCGGCACAGAAGTAAGTGGTTGTTCCTCTTTTCTTCCTGTTCGACCACTACTGTTGCTGGTGGCACCTTGTGCTGGAGCTTCACCCATGGATCCACAACATCCACCTGCATGGATTTACCGTTTAGTTATAATAAGGGACTGTGTTTTTCAGCTTCTCACAACTTTTTTGGTTGGAGTGTTAAAGATCCCCATGTTTCTGTACATATCTTTTTTACCGTTCTCAGCATTAATCATTCATTCATACTGTCTTGTTAATGTCTATGTTTCTCTTCTTGATCAGAAATAAAAACCTGTGTCTTGTTGAATGAACATTCCAGAAGAAATAACAGCCAGTGTTGGTGGAAAGATAATGATGGAAAGATAACTTTAAACTGTTTGTCTGTTTATTGACTGTGTTTGAAATTTGATTCACTCTCTAATGTTAGTAACAATATTAAATAAATCTATAGACTTGGAATTAACCAAAAACGACTTCTGTCTTTGGAATGTAGTAAAATACCTCTTATACTATGCAAAAATGTCTTAACCTATGAGAACATTACTGACATTTCTTTTCATTTTGGTCAGACCAAGAAGATTGGATTTATCCCTGTGAATATCTGTTGCGGCTGAGGTGGACTGCTATCCCATCATGCAACACTGTGTATTTGGCCAGGCCAGGCCATATTGAACAAAATCTAGCTAACATTATGTCACTGAGTCAAACAGATTGAGAGGAAGAGGTGTGTCATTGTAGACAGTATCCCATAAGCTTAAAATTTGCGATGACTATATGGATTGGCTGGGTTCTAGAAAAGTCTACTCGCTTGTTTGGTGCTCTCATTTTCAAAGCGTCATGAAATCTAATTTGTTATAACCCATCAACTCACACTTCCTAGGTGGCGTTTCTGTGTTTACACCTATTAAGCATCAATCTCATTCACTCCGTGTGCTAAACAGAGTGAAAGAGGCCGTTGTGAAAAACTCTGAGCTCCTCCAGTCACCTGTGGATTCAGCTGCCCTCCTCACCAATACTGTTTATGTCCTCCTCACCAATACTGTTTATGTCCTCCTCACCAATACTGTTTATGTCCTCCACACCAATACTGTTTATATCCTCCTCACCAATACTGTTTATGTCCTCCTCACCAATACTGTTTATGTCCTCCTCACCAATACTGTTTATGTCCTCCTCACCAATACTGTTTATATCCTCCTCACCAATACTGTTTATGTCCTCCTCACCAATACTGTTTATGTCCTCCTCACCATTATGTGTTTCTCTCAGCCTTATTGTCAGTGTGAGTGTAGACAAAAGGTTAAAAGACAGAAAAAACAATACCTACCTATTTTGTAGAGAACGATTAGGCCCACCATCAAAAACAGAACGATTGGTATTACAACATAGCTGCGATTGCGTTTCTGCGTCTTACCTAGGAAAAAAAGACCAGACCAGTTTAGTTAGCTTTTTGTTAATGAAGATGAACAGGCGGGTCAATGTGAATGCGCTCACTGATGGGGATTGTGTCCCTCGCGGTCTCTCCCAGAATCAGCTTGAAGAAACGGCACATCAACATCTGATTCTCTGTGAATTGCACTTGACCACAGCCTGTGTACATCCCACCATCAGGGTGAAGTGTAATGTTGGTCTGAAGCTCCCAGGGTCCCGGAGCGACCTGACGCTGCGACTGATCCTGGATGATCCACGTGACCTTTAACTGTGGGGATCCATCAAAGGTCAAACATGTGACGTTTGGTTTGGGGTGTACGCTCTGGAGCGAACATGTGACCTCTGATTCAGGGTTTGTGCCCTGGACAGAACATGTAACATTTGGTTGGGGGTATACACCCTGGATCGAGCATGTGACCATTATTTGGGGGTGCCCATCCTGGTTCATGTTTTTGTAATTCACAGTCGAACTGGGGGTCGGGAACCAGGCTAAAAGAGGCATGAAGCAAAGAGAACATTAAAGGAATGTGACCTCATATCTGGACTTCCTACATTGAAATGTGTCATAGTGCAAATAGCTCAAACCAACCTGTAACATCCAGACTGGTGTGACACACTTTAATGAACTGTTGGAGTGGTTTGTCAGTGTCACTAAACAGGGTAGCGAAAACAAAGTATGTGTTCTGGTTGTCTTGA
Source organism: Esox niger (assembly GCA_016801105.1). Lineage (NCBI taxonomy): Eukaryota > Metazoa > Chordata > Actinopteri > Esociformes > Esocidae > Esox > Esox niger. The sequence continues at coordinate 818 of JACXGJ010008016.1, read as the reverse complement.
AGTGTTAAGTTGTTGAGTAGGATAGAGAGATTCCCAGAACTAATCTCAACCTTAAAGGCTTCAGTCCGATTTTTGTAGTGGCTGTCCTGGTGTCGCTTCTCTTCAGCTTTGTCAAACGAGTAGAGCACCTTCGAGTCCTTATCTTGCCAATAGAACCGGAGTCTTGTTGGGTCAATGGCCGCGGAGGAATTCAGGGAACATGGTAATAAAACCGACTTACCGACAACCCCGGTCACTGGCATGCCAGATGAAGCTGGCCCTAAAACATCAAGACAAATGGTTTAACATAAAGGTTCAAACAAACAAAGATCAGACAGAGAAAACAGCACAGAAAACAGATCATCTTACATGTGAAAGTGTGTAACTGCGCGTCTGTGTTTTACAGGACAGGATATCTAGATATAGAATTGTCCCCTTAGTAGAACCCCCTACAGGGGTGTCGTATGGGGGGGTTCTAAGGGCCTGTGACTGACAGGGGCCCTAAAACAATATTAGAACATCAGGTAGTTCCATTGACATTAAATTATTAACATATCCACCAATACCATTTTCAATTGTTGTTTTAGTCCCTGCTTGGTGCCAGACTCAACAGACACAGCTTCAGGCCAGGTCTGTTCATCCCCACCCCCTGAACCAGCCCTACTCCCTGTCTGTCCATCCCATACCCCTGAACCAGCCCTACTCCCTGTCTGTCCATCCCCATACCCCTGAACCAGCCCTACTCCCTGTCTGTCTGTCTCCATACCCCTGAACCAGCCCTACTCCCTGTCTGTCTGTCTCCATACCCCTGAACCAGCCCTACTCCCTGTCTGTCTGTC
>JACXGJ010008015.1:0-28514 GCA_016801105.1 Esox niger | reverse complement strand
TCCACTGCTATAGGAAAGGTGTGACCACTGCTATAGGAAAGGTGTGACCACTGCTATAGTAAAGGTGTGACCACTGCTATAGGAAAGGTGTGTCCAATGCTATAGGAAATATGTTTTCACTGCTATAGGAAAGGTGTGACCACTGCTATAGGAAAGGTGTGACCACTGCTATAGGAAAGATGTTTTCACTGCTATAGGAAAGGTGTGACCACTGCTATAGGAAAGGTGTGACCACTGCTATAGGAAAGGTGTGTCCACTGCTTTAGGAAAGGTGTGTCCACTGCTTTAGGAAAGGTGTGTCCACTGCTATAGGAAAGGCATATCCACTGCAATAGGAAAGGTGTGAACACTGCTATAGGAAAGGTGTGAACACTGCTATAGCTATTTGGCACAATAGTTGCTTAACTGGACAATAGCAAGACATACGCAGGATATTTAAAGCCAAAAGATTATGATGGTGTATAGCTAATTTTATAGTTTTTCCTTAAAGCGGTATCCACTAACAGAAACACAAACCACAAACATTTTAAGTTGGAAAAATCCTATATTTAATCACTGGGTAAAATAATTAATAATTAATTTATAAAAATTCTGATCACTACAGATGGTGAATAACTAAATAACCTATTTCATAATGTTTTTAAAACAACTACCTGTACCCCAGATTACGAAATCAGTCAGGAGATGCGATCTGCATACTTGTCTAGCATACATCCATCCATATATATCTTCATGGTAACATGTATTTTTTTAAAACATGTACACTGTACACAGTGCACTGTCAGGTTCATATCCTTTATTCCTTCAACTACCATGAAGTAAAGCAGTTTGCTCTTCTCTCTGTCTCCCCTGCTGGCAGAGTCACGTTGTGCGTTGTCACAGCAACCTGAACACCACAGCTTTGTTCTACAATTGCTAGTACAATTTGTTGAAGTGACTTTAGAACAATATCACTATTCCAGATAGTGATTTTCTAGCGACATATTCACTAAGGTGTCAATTAACCCAGCTAGTCAACCTGTCTATAGACTGCATTGCATCGTGGGCTTTGTATTCGTTTGTGTCTCAACAGATATTTGTCGACCAAATTTCACACTTACTAACTACAGAATGCAGAAACATTTATTTAGTGTAATTTAATAAGGTATATCATAGGAATGTGTGTGGGTTTGGGTTGATTAGACCTTGAATAGGAGTTAAGCAAAGTATTTCAAGTAGAAGCTAGTAGGTTGAAAGGGGGAGGGAACAAACCCTCTTAATGTTCGAGGTACTATATGTGCAATGCTTATCACGGCCCAATCAGTGCCACTCCAATCAGTTACACATTTGATAGACAGTACAAAGAAAACACGTTAATGGGTTCAGCTATAAACTGGTTACTTACTGCCCTCTAGTGGTAGTCATGACATCTATCTCTGCAGCACACTACAACTGATATTCATTTCTCATTCATGCTTTTTAGTACTCCTTTTAAATAATGTTTATAATAAAGTTTTATCAAATTGAATTATTAAAGTATCCCACCATATAGTTAACATAAGACTATATGTTCTGTAAATACAGTAGATTATTGCCATTGAGTACATAGATATCTACGTACCCTTTGTTTCCAATTACAATAAAACATCAATCACCTGAAGTAGCACCAAAGATGGGCTCAAAATAATTCCTAATTATATGTACATGCAATATGGCTGCCAGATAACCCATCAGCCACCCATCCGCTTGAATGGGTACAGCCCTTCTAGGAACATGAAAACGATTACTATGGCTCCTTCAACTTAACTCCAGTACCAGCATCCGCAGGTCAGTAAAACTGCCATCCCCTCCCTCAGCATGGGAGAACCCAAAATAGCTTTTCACAGTTCCATCTGGGTCACACCTGTCTGGCCTGAGCCATGTTCAACTATCAGAAATGGAACAAGACTATCGAATACACATCTATGAGGTGTATGTTGCTGTAAAAAAAACAAAAAAGCATTTTACACTGTCAGTAATCCTCACAGTAGACAGAGGTTAACTGCCAGCTATGAAGCATGCTTGGCTGGACAAATAATGATCAGACCTCAACCAAAGATTCACAAAATGTTAATAGAATCATCAACTATACCGAAAACATTCAATAATGTGCTTTATTTGTGAAAACAATATCAGTAATCATATACCTTATGAAACACAACATTTACATCAGACAACTATAGACATCTTGTGCAAAACCTGTAAATACATTGTGTAGGCTAATCCGGTATATCTGCTGGAGTTACCTTTAAATTTGTGTACTGGAGACAACAATCCCAGACAAGCAAACATGCAGATCTGCCCCCTCGGGATATATGATTCAAGACAAAAGAAAGTGGTGGTACCTAAAGAGTCCAATGAAAGCTATGCCTATTGAATCTGAGGCCAGGGTCGTGACTGTAACTAACGTAACTTCTTGGACCCACGGGTTGCCTTGGCCGCCTTGGAGCCTCTCTGGTGATCGGTGACTCGGTTCCGCAGAACATACACGTCATACTTCTGCCTCTTCAGCTTTTCGGCCAAGTCAAACTTTTCGGCATGCAACTGGCAGAGCCACTGCCAGAGCTCGCGGGCCTTCTCCGCCAGCTTCTCCTGGTTGAGGTGGTCGATATTGAGGGGCTTGCGGCGTTCCAACAGAGCCTTGGTCTTCTTCTCGCGCTCCGTAAGCTTCTTGCCCTTCTTCACGTCGACTTTCTGCATGTAGCCACCGAATGCCTTGTTGGAGAAGACCTTCTTTTTCTTGGCCTCCTCCTCAGCGCGGAGCTTGGCTGCTTCTACTTCACGTCGGGCCCGCTCCTCATTGAGACGGGCCTGTCGCTCACGGTCCTGCTCGCTGCGAACCCGCTGCTGCTCAGACCGGTCGGCGCGGCGCCGCTCGATGCGGCTACGGAGAGTGACCAGCTCCTCCTCCTCTTTCTGGCGGCTGGAGAAATGCAGCTCAATTAGGCTCTGCAGGTCGTTGAAGTCCTTCTCCAGTCTCTTGCGGTGTAGGTCATCGAAGTCTACCTTCTCACCGTCTGGCAACTTGGGAGGGGCAATGTTGGGTATGTACTTGGTCCGTGGCCTGGCTTCCCCTTCGTTTTCCTCCACTTGTTCCTGCTCGTCTTCCTCCTGTTGCAGTTCTTCCTGCTCTTCTTCAGCCTCCTTTTCCTCCTCTACCAGATCTTCCGCCTCAGGTACTTCCTCAACATCCTCTTCCTCGTTCGCCTCTTCTTCCTCCTGCTCGTATTTCTCCACAGTATCTTCTGTGTCAGACATGATGTAGAGGCTGCCACTGAGAAGCGGAGATATACACAGGACACAAACACACACACAGACCAGCTGGTTTCCCAACAGTCAAGAGGGGAAGTTAACTTTCGGGCGTGGCTGCTTGGGGTCTTTTAAGGGTTTAGCCTGGTCATGTGACCAGATCCCACTGTCTGAGAGAGATGTCCAGACAGATGGAACAGAGTCTATTTTCTCCTTCAACAAGTCATGTCTGTCCCAGTAAGACCCCCACCCTGGACTCTGAACCCCGACCCCAGACACTCCCTGTCATTCCTTTCTAAGAATGCCCTATTTCAGACACACAACAGATGCATTCAGTATGTCCCTGAAACCTCTGCTCTCCTGTAAGCCCACAAATGAATAAGAATGCGCCATGCTCACGGCATGATTGATGCGGTGATAAGGTCCGGTTTATATTCATAAACAGCGTTATTCATACAAGCAGGAAACAAGGACAAAGGATATGGGAAGTACACTCACAATAATTATGATACTAAATGAAGTAACTTAAGCTCAAGACTATAATTTTTTTTTTACAGAATGGTCACTACATCAACATTATCAAACACTAAATATAATTCACCAGAGGGAGTGAGTGAGATATAGCAGGTTACTCAAGGTAAACCACTATTGTTCGAATGCAAAAATCAGACAATGTTATCTGGGTCACTTCGGTTATGCTGCTACATTCAATCACGTCTTTACTGATGTACAATCATCTAGAAACATAATATTTTTCCCACCGTGATTTGCAGGTTTTACCAGTAAAGATTACCGAGAGCAAAACACAATTACAATTGATACAATACCCAGGGCGTGAACCTATTAGCCTTGTGTACCCTTTTTATGTTCCTTTAAGAGTTATGTCCTTTTATATCCCCCTTTGCAAATGTATAGCTCTGCCTTTGTACCGAGCTATATTGTATCTTATATTGTTTCACATTAAACACAGGACAAAAAGGCATTCAATTATTTGGATTTAAAATTAATATAAATAAATAACAATTACATAATAAAAACCATACTTGACCGCTGTTTAAATTCTATCCCCGTGTTCAGTGTCATCTTTGCATACAAGAAAATCATTGAAAGTGCAGCCTTTCAATGATTATTTTTGAGTACAGACAAAAACACCCGTCAAGGAAAGACAGGCCCTAAAAAGACAAAAGCTTCTGACAAGAACAATGAGATACCAGGGGAGCATTCCTAAACACTGACATCTCCACTTTGAAATGGAATTAAAACATTCTTGCAGTTGGAAAATCTAGCTTTCAGCATCCAGTAGATTGAAGAAGTAATTGCTTTCACAATGTTTACATCAATAGAATAAATAATGTAGAGCACTTAAATATCCTGCCCTGGTGTTAGGAGGGCAAACGAACAGATGTGATTTTTGAGTATGGGATAACTGACAGGGAAAGACAGGTGTTACGCATTGTTGGCCATGTTCCCCATTATAACTGTGAACTCCAGTTAACATTTTTGCTGTGCGAGACGCTGCTTTTCAGTGAGATGTAGCCTATTGCCAAAAAGAGGACAAAAATTCTGAGTACTGGCAATGGATTAAGGGCTAGGATTTCAGGACAGAAAATGGAAGGACAATGAAATAATCTCCAGAGCCTAAATGACTCCTGAATACAGCAGCCAATGACTACAGCTACAACGTCACAGAATTTAGGGCCAGTAATCCAGCAGTTATTGTAACTGTGATAAAAAGGATGACAGTAACACCGCATGAACAAGGACTAGTTTGTATCTTACTATTTTAATTAACAAACAAAAAGCTGTATCCTACATTCCAAAGAGAAGGCATGAAGGTGTATCATACGTTAACCCTGCTGATTGGTCATTTGTGAGCAGCAGGTGGTGTTCTGGTTTATTTTTAGCCTCTGATTGGTCATGTATGACACGAGACAACTGTGTGTTTATCAATAGGAGCCAAGAGAGACAACAATTGACCAAGTATAGGCTATTAATAGTAACACTCTCTGCTACTTCCCCATATTTGTAGCAAGCTCAGAAATATGTATTTTAATTTACAGTTTTGGTTTACGTAGAAGTATTGTTCAAAATATCTTCTTTTCTTTCAGATTGATGATGATGGTGCCTTATGTAAGGCACCTGAAAAGGTAGTTCTTTGTCAGACTCTAAACAACTTGAATATTTTTTTAAGTGTTTTTAGAATTTAAATCAAAGGCATGTAAGGTTGCCATAAATATGCTGTATAAGAATAGTTCCCATAGATTGCACCGTAAATCCATCACAATGCATATAAAGGGAATTGTGCCATCCAATGGTCAAATCATGTATAACTACTCTGTAATTTCTACATTCCAACAAACTTCTATATATGAACACATAAACGCAATTATAAACATTATACTTGAAACTATTGACGAGATATTTTATTATAGAAATATTATTAATGCTGTATATTTTAATGCCTAATACTCAAAATGACAGATGTCAAGTTACAGTTATGACATAGCAGACAACGCAATAACAAAACTGTGAGAAAGAAAAACAGGCAATGCTATATACCCAATAAAGCTGCAATAAATTCACCTTCAAACTTGTCATGTTCTGTGCAATTCGAAACAGACTAGACACTGGTCATGACATGTAACTACATTAAAGGCAAAAGCAAAAGGTTTATTTAATTATTATTCATTTTCTTAACATGACAAATTACAAGTGACAGTTGATACAAAACAATACTAATTATACTGTGTGGCGAAAACATTGACCGTACCAGCATGGAGGAAAACTGCAACTGTCGAAAATCATTTTCCTGAACAGCCGTAAAAAGAAAAATTGTCGTGCTACTGCCCCTGATTTTCGGCGTTTGAAACCCGCTCGGTCTCTCCGTACGGCACTAAAGCTGAAGACGGTATGTGCCTCCTTGAGCTCTATTAAAAATACAAAAATAGCATATAGTAATTGTTTTGTAAATTCATCGTTGTGCTTTACTTGTTTCAGAAACATGCCGGCCAAAGGTCCTCTGCAGTCTGTCCAGGTTTTTGGACGTAAAGTGAGTAAAATACCTGCATTTATTCCACGTGTGTTAGTAGGCTAACGAAAATTAACGTAGCTAGCTAGTTGTGCATCCTAGTAGTAGGCAGGCCAGAAACCTACTTAATCGTTTTAATTGTAATGTTATTTTTCCATTTGGGATTTTAAATCGCCGTCAGTTGACACATTGTTAGACATCTACATTAAACTTATTTCCAAACTATGGGATAATATTGGTGTCTTGTTATGAATGTAGACATTTTGCGGCCTGCCACTGTCTACTAGTAGGTAGTTAGCCAACTACAGAATACATGCCGGAAAGCAAGTTAAGCTAATGGCGATGTTGGTATTTTGAGGTGCAGTATTTGAATTACTGCCCAAACTTGGTAAAGTTACTGAATTGCGTTCTCCACATGTACTCCGTTTAGAAGACTTTCTTGGGAGTGTTCTGTTTGACACTTCACCTGGCTAACATTGGCCAGCTAGTTGCCTTGATTTCACATGTCATGTTCATGAGGCTTTTCCCATTTATTGGAAGAATAGTTGATTAGACTACTATTTATTTTCCCCCTGTTATGCAGTAATGGCACATGCCTCTGTAGAATATGGTTTGTGTCGGTTTTGATATGCATTAAGACAGCAGGTTTTCTAAGTAATCTTTAAAAATAATTCATTTTGAGACAGTAGTTGGTAGATGGGGCAATCCAGTATGTAAGTAAGTACATGTTACTCACTGAAGTACTAGTGATATTTCTTAGGCTTGAGGAATCGGCAGGGGTTTCTGGGATCCATCTTTCGGTGGAGTGGAAGTTGTCCTCATATAGGGATGGGTGCACCAAGACCGCAAGCGCTTTGGTGTGGCTGTAGGGTTTGAGTGTTCTCTGAAGATGGGGTGCATCAGTTCTGAGCCATGTGATCTGGTGGGGGAAGCAATTCTTCTGCATTGACGAAGATAAAGTTGCTTGTTAATTCTCATTAACTGCATGTAACTGTGCCTAATCTTCTCAGAAAACTGCTACCGCTGTTGCTCACTGCAAGAGGGGGAATGGCCTTATCAAGGTCAACGGCAGACCCCTCGAGATGATTGAGCCAGCCACTCTCCAGTACAAGGTGAGTCCTGAAGAAACCATAGCTAGCTAGCTGATTTATTTAATGCTTATCAGTGTACAGCCACTTCCTTCTGAACATGCTGCTACCTGTTCACCAAGCCAGAGTATTGGTTTAGTTACGTTTTCCTGAGTAGTCTGTGTGCACGATACTCCATTGACGCCATATCTGTTGTAGCTGCTGGAGCCAGTGCTGCTGCTGGGCAAGGAGCGTTTCGCTGGTGTTGACATCAGAGTCCGGGTGAAGGGGGGTGGACATGTTGCACAGATCTATGGTAAGCTATATATTTTTTTATTTGCCTAAATGGTAGACATTTCCATTGTCCCCCACAATGAAAATGTAATGTGGACTGCAGGGATTTCCTTAAAAAGGATTACTGTATTCTAAATGCACACCATCCAAGAAAGTGTTTTAAGCCGTTTCACTTATGTTTATTGAAATGCGCCCACATCTGACAGTTGCACTTTAACAAGCGAAATACAATCATTGTGAAGTTAATCCACACTGAGGTTGTGTAATATTTGCACCATCAGCCTGTGCTTGTGGCTGGACATAATGAATGTGACAAGGAAATCAGCAATGTGATTGTGTCTATATAAGGACTTCAGAAAATACAGTTCTGGCATAGACCACTGCACCTTTTTCTTTCCATTTAGAAAATGTTGAGAAGGAAAGTTGAGTGAGGAACAATTGTTCAATTTGCAGTGGTCTCTTAACCGAAACCCTCTTGTTTCTCACTCAAAACCTTCCTTTCCAACATTTTTGGAAAGAAAAGGGGGCAGTGGTCACTTAATTTGTTCCAGAGCTGTATTTTATGATTTCTGTGTCTATAGTGGTCAATAAATGTTAGGTCCACAATCTCATTTGGCTAAAGGGACCCAGAAACATTTGCCTGGGATGTTTTTTGTTGCCTGGGATGTACTTTTTTGTGTTTCCTTGTTTAACTGTCATAAGAATTGATTATAAGTCTACTTGAGTTTATGAACACTTGTCTTACCCTGTGCCCTCTTTCTGCAGCTATCCGTCAGTCAATCTCCAAAGCCTTGGTTGCATACTATCAGAAATGTAAGCATCAATACTTTATACTGCAAGTATTCTCATTTTCAGGCTCAATTGTGTTGAAGGGATATTGCCTGGTGACCAGCGGGTTGCCGCTTAACTTGCTGTAAAATGGGTTGCTATTTGAGACTGGGCATAATTGCAGTTCTCAAATTTTGCTTAGCATATGACTGAGATTTCCATTGGATCCGGCTTGTTCAGTTATTTTATTTCCTTCCAGATGTGGATGAGGCGTCCAAGAAGGAGATCAAGGACATACTGATCCAGTACGATAGGACCCTATTGGTGGCTGACCCTCGTCGCTGCGAGTCCAAGAAGTTCGGTGGACCTGGAGCCCGTGCCCGCTACCAGAAGTCTTACCGTTAATCTCTCTGTACATTTTCATTAAACTGGAGGGAGAACCTTTCTGTCCTGTTTTTTTTCCATTTAAAGCTACTTGAAGTTTCTGTTTAATTCATAGTTTGACAAGACCTAAGTTGCCTGATTATAATAAACATTCTAGCAGGTGTATGTTGTGCTAGCTTCAATTGGATTTTCACCTGTATGGAGCACCATGAACTTTAAGTCATTTAGTTTTCCAGATCAAGACCTATATGATTTTTGCAAGAATTAAGACTGCACATTTCATGACAAGCCCATGGTACCAAAACCCCACAGGAAATCGATGTAGCTTTTTACTGCTTGTCTCTTCCCCCTTCCACACATTAGGGTAACTGGTGGTTCATCTCATCAACATATAGAATGTACCTGAATTAGACTAAGCTTCAGGCCACTTTTCCTTAATGCTCTGAACGTCCCATTGTATTTCAGTCAAATCCCATATTACTTTGTATTCAGATTGTAATTTTAGATATCATAAAAAGCCGTATCTATAGAAGACCATTGAACCTCCAATGCGCCAGCAGACGTCGCTGCGTGATAAAGTAACATACGCAAATATTACTGAAAGCGTAAGCCGATGCCTTGAGTGTTCCAACAAAATGGCTGTTTCCGAGTCAATAGCTTAATTTTTCAACAAACGATAGTAAATCTCAAGTAATTTTTTGCTGAGAGTTCGTTTTGAAGCTAACGTAACTGGAAAGTCTGACACTGAATCTACAAGGGATAAACACTGAGCAACGTACAACGCGGACGGTCGACCAATTACGTTCTAATGCTTCGTCATCACGGAATCCCTTGTAGTAAACCGTGTCATGAAGCAGGCCATTTTCCTCAAAGTATTCAAGATTAAAGGACACAAAAATACAAACAGCAAGTTATACTTGCGGTAGTTCATGATTTATGACAGATAATTACCCAAAATACAGCATACCCGTGACGATGTAATTTATCGATCAAAGATTCTCAGGTCACTAAAATTATATTTTAGTCTTGAAAACAAAGCATAATTCCCAGTATTGATTGCAATTTTTACACCAAAAGAAAGTGTTTTGTCAAAATGAAGTTTGGTTTGTCAATCAATCTTTCATGGTAGGACCCAGTACACTAAGACCCTCCTAAGAGGGTTTCACACCAATAGAAACAGTGTTAACTGAATCGCTCTCCACTACAACAATGTGAAAGTGTGTAATGTTTTTGATATTGAAAAAGAGTGCCTTTGGTTTGAAGACCTTGCAAATCCTGTCAACTGCACCAAGAGTCGGTTATTTTTCTAAATATGCAATCTCTGGCAGCACCCAGTGTGCAATGTTGTTTCCTGTTAGCACTATTCATTTATGCATTTTGAAACACTGGTAAAAAGCAGTATGACATACGGTTAGAAGGTGTATTTATGGATGTGGTTTTATTAAAACAATAGTAAGAGAATCTGTGGATGGCTAGTAATCAAACACAACCAATAAATGGTGTTTGTCTCAGTATCCTTTTTTCAAATATTGCAGTTAGTAAGGCCCTACTCAAAACGCAATGTGTTTGTCTGCCTCTTAACAGAATCTCATAACAGACTCTTTTAACATGTTTTCGACACTGTACATTGTCTTTTCATTCTACTCCAGCCTCTTCTAAACGTGTCCAATCCTGTGCAGACAAGCCCAGGTAAGTAGAATTAAGCTGAACCCCATATGTGCTCTCCATCTTGGCTAGTGGCAGTTAGTTCCCGCCCTAGGAGTCTCCAGGGGGCAGCATATTTACAGCCCTCCAATAATCAACACAGCAGGGACGCCTACTCCCCACTGCCACTGTTATTTTCTCTTAGCTCCTGGGTCCAGGCCCTAACTTCTCTACGGAAATCTAGTATGACACTTCGTTTTCATCAGACCTGGGTTAGTATGCAGAAGCTGTAAGGTATTATGAGAATAATTATTATTGCCAGGAGCATACCACCCTGCAGGTTGTCTTTTGAAGCTATTCAAGGTCTGTCCTGGTCAGTCTGGACTGAGAGACCAGATGCTGTTGGAAGTGGTACTGGAGGGAAGGTGGCGCTCCTTGATCTTAAAGAGTAGGTAACGTTTAACACAGCCAATATATTGAATTGCATATACTCATCCCTAAAAAAATTACAAGGAGCATGACATCCTAAAGACGGATCCAGTCAGACAGCCAGAAAACTCAAATGTATACATTCTAACTAAACTGTGCCTTCATGACTACCAGTTTCAATTAAATGTTCCGCCAACAAGCAAATACTTGCTGTTACAAAGCAGTGTGCCTAGATCGCTGGATACCCTATAAAAATTGCATAGTGGCAAAATCACAACAACAGTAATGAACTCACAAACTAAATCAAAATCATCTGGAAATCAGTAGGTTTGATGTGTGAGCAGTTTGCCCTTAGGTTTTGCCTATTCTTTCCCATCTTGTTCTAGTAAAGCTTTGCTCCAAAAGGTGACTTTGCATTGAGTAAATGTGAAGACTTAAAATTGAAGAAATGCCAAGTATAGCTATTTACCATTGTGGGGTCACATGACCGAGTCGTACTGCTCCTACTCTTCTCAGCCCTATGTCCAGTTAGTGACGGTGCCAGCAGAAAAGCTACCCTATCCAGAGTACAGTAGGTACAACTTAACCGATAAATCTGTTACAGGCAATACAATCAGCGGATTTTAGCCTTTCACATACATTTTACACAGCGTCCCAACGGTTGTAAGGGAAAACAAAAATGTCAAAATTATTGAAACTATATTCAATTGAAAATAGCAGAAACACAATCAAATGTTGAAACTGAGAAATGTGATAGTTTCTTGAAAAATTAATGACCAATTTGAATTTGATGCCAGCAACATGTTTTAAAAAAAGCTGGGACAGGGGTAAAAAAAGACTGGAAAAGTTGTGAAATGCTGGAAAAAACCTAGTAGAACATCTAACAACTAATTTGATTTCTTGGCAACCAGTCAGTAACATGATTGGGTATTAAAAGATCATTCCAGAGATGATGACTCTTTCAGAAGTAAAGATGGGTAGGGGTTCACCACTCTGTGAAAGACTGCGCAGACAAACAGTGTAACAATTTAAGAATGACATTTCTCAATGTAAAATTGCAAAGAGTCTGGGGATCTAATAATCTACAGTAGATAATATCATTAAACGATTCAGAGAATCCTGAGATATTTCTGTACACAAGGGATGGGGCTGAAAAAACAATATAGGATGGCCGTGATCTTCGGGCCCTAAGGCGGCATTAATAACAGACACGTGCAGAAGACATCACTGCATGTTCTCAAACACACTTCCAAAAACCACTTGTCGTTGCATCCACTAATGCAAGTTAAAACTCTGACCATGCAAAGAAGAAATCATATACAGCTCTGGAAAAAAATAAGAGACCAATGCACCTTTGTTTTCCTTTGAAAAAAAGTGTGAAAGAAAGGTTCTGGAGTGAGGAACAGAAGGGTTAAAATTAAGAGACCACTACAAATTGAATGCTTCCGTTCATCACTGAAAACGTTCATTTTCAACTTTTTTGGAAGGTAAAGAAAAATATTTCCAGAGCTGTATAAATAAGATCCAGAAACACTGCCACCTTCTCTGGGCCCAAGCTCATTTAAGATGGACTGACGCGAAGTGGAAAACTGTCCTGCGGTCTGACAAATCTACTCGGTGTAGTTTGTGGTGGGACTCAAAATGATTAACGCACATTTCTTTATGAGCTGCCAGACGTGAGAGGCTGAAAATTAGATGAACATATCTTAACATGTCAGTATATCATTCTAGGTATTATGTTTAATCAGTGACACTCAGACTTCATTTTAATTTTAATACCTTTATTTCAAAATGGCAACAAGACACATCCTTCTACAGTACTGCTATGATGAATTCACTGACAGAGACCCCTCCCCTATCAGCCAATCACTGTGTGCGCAGTAAGGAAGCTTGTTCATGGAACAAGACTTCATCCATAGCAACGGGTTCAACCCAGCCCTTTCTCTAAGCTTAAGACTTCTCCCTGTTCCTTAGTAAAAGTTGGTCTTAGCAGATTTGTGAATAGGTTTTAAGTGGAAACTCTTAGCTAGGAACTTTTAGTGCTGTTTAAGAGTCCTCCTAGTGGTAAGTTGAAATGTTTTGTGAATACAGCCCCAGACCTGTCAACCATTGAAAATATTGGCACATTAGGAAAAGAAAAATACGACCCCTAACTGTTAATAAGCAGCTGAAATCCTATATCAAAGAAGAATGCGAAACCATTTCCCTTTCCAAACTGCATCAACTGGTCTCCTTGGTTCCCAAACACTTAGAGAGTATTGTTAAAAGAAGAGGTTCTGCAACAACATGGAAAACATTACACTGTCCCAAACATGTTGCTGGCATCACATTTTACATGGGCATGTATTTTTAGAAAAGTATTAACATTTCTCAGTTTCAACATTTGATATGAAGTTTTGGTACTATTTTCGGTTTGATATAGGTATTAAATTATTTGCACATCATTGCATTCTGTTTATATTAGAGATGTACACAGCATCCCAAACTGGGTTGTAAATATTTGCAAAGGTCTTTATTCCACAAATAAAGGGCTGATATTTTACATGCATGCATGTATCTATATACACTTATACATTCCAATTTTGACCATTTACGGTCAGACAAATGTGTAGCGCTATATACTAATCTTTGAATCCTCATCAATAACTCCTGGTGCAGGCCTACAAAAGTTGAAAACATGAATTTCAGTTCCCCGAAAGCGAGTTTTTAAGCTTAGACGCCAAGCCCACAGACGTTTATGTCTTCATGAGTGTAGAGGTTTTCTTCTGGCAACAGGTCTATTCCCTAAAACAGGTTTGGCATGCCATCCCGGGTCCTCTATAACTGCCACTGCTCCATCCTAACCCGTATAGTACATCCCTGAGGCCAATATCCTATATGTCGAGGATATCTTTACGAAGCAGAGGCTGAAAAAAGCATTAGCAAATACACTGCAAAGCCCAGCTACGCACTGTTCATCTACTTCCCATCAGACAGATGTTGCCTGGTAAGTGCATGACAAGAGACAGAAACAGCGACAGCATCACATTGCAAGCATTTAGACAGCTGATATTACAAATAGATTAACTTTACAGTCGCACATACAGAGGCGCACTCTTCAACGTTTGGTTTTCTAATATTGTGGGAATCTGAAAAATTGTTCCCATTCTCCCTATCCACTATATCTAACCTCAAATCCTAACCATAACTTGTGTTGTCTAAACTTCATGCCTAACGTTGACATTGTTAATGTTGTCAATTACTTATTATTACTGGAAACGGCTGATTTTTATGGAATATATTTTAATGGGTTCAGTTACAGGCTCAAAATAGATACTTTCTTCTGAAATTCAACCGCCTTTCTTTTTCTGAGAAACAAAGTAAATTCAATGTGAGAAATTGCTAAGAAAATGAAAAGCTAAAACAAACGCTGTGTACCACTCCCATCACAAAACAGCACAAACTGGCTCTAACCAGAATAGAAAGAAGATTGGGAGGCCCCAGTGCACTGAGCAAGAGGACAAATACATTACGTTCTAGTTTGAGAAACAGACGTCTCACAGGTCCTCAACTGGCAACTTCTTTAAATAGTACCCACAAAACACCTGTCTCAACGTCAACAGTGAAGAGTCGACTCCAGGATAAACATAAAAGATAAAAATGGGCAAAAGAACACAGACACTGAACAAAGGAAGATTGGAAAAAGTGTTATGAAAAGACAAATATAAGTTTGAGGTGTTTAGATCACAAAGAACATTTGTGAGATGCAGACCAAATGAAAGTATGTTGGAGCAGTGCTTGATGCAATCTGTCAAACATGGTGGAGGCAATGTGATGGTCTAGGGGTGATTTGGTGGTGGTAAAGTGGAATATTTACAGGGTAAAGGGGATCCTGAAAATGACTGAAAGCTCAGCTTTAAACTATGCAAAAATGATTTAGGGAAGAAGTCAGCTGGAATTCTGTCAATAATGGAGTGACCAGCACAGTCATCGGATCTTAACCCTACTGAGCGGTTGTGGGAGCAGCTTGACCGTATGACACGTAACAACTGCCTAAAATTCCAATACAACTTGTGGGAGGTGCTTCAGAAAGCATTGGGTGAAATCTCTTCAGATTATCACAACAAATGAACAACTCTAATGGCAAGGGTCTGCAATGGTGGAATTGCTGAAAATTGACGATTCTTTGACGAAAGCAAAGTTTGAAGAACCCTATTATTGCAATTAAAATTCATTACTTCAAACCCTAACCGTGTACATTTCTATTTTCTATTCATTTTGCTATATAGACATTTTACCACCTAGCTTTGTAATATTAATGCTCTAAGTCTCTCTGGATAAGAACATCTGCAAAACGACTAAAATGCTAATTTTTCTTTTGTGAGTGTTACTCATTCAACAACCAGAGCCTTAGTGCCTCAGGGCAGTGATGGGAACATTGGCCCGAGTAAGGTGCTGTCATTCGGATTGGCCTATATACGACTGTCCTGACTTTCTGTGATCATGTCACTTTTCAGAAAAATGCCCAATTTTCATCATGGCAATTTGTTGATCCAACCCATAACTAATTGGTAAAATATTACTCCTCACCTGTCTGTGATAGCTAATGAGTGTTCTGGGACAAATTGGTTGCCATCTAGTCTCTAAGTGGGTGATTTAATTACTTTGGGTGTAGTAAAAAAATAATTTAAAAAAGTGTCCTGTCCAATCTTGTAATTCCTGGTGAGGCTGTGTTCAGTTATACTAGGCCACATAGGGTACTCATGTAATCACAGCCACACCTTTCCTCTTCACACCTTTGCCTCATTCAGCCTTTACTAACAGTTGAAGTGTGGGACCAGGATGCATTTTGTCATTAACCCCCCTGCCCCCCACAGGAGGTTTGTGGTGTGAAAAGTAATGGCTTATCCAGATCCTCTTCCAGCTCCCAGCCTCTCTTTTTCTCTCTCCTCCTGTCTCTTCCCTTTCTATTTACCTCTCTCCCCCCACCCCTCAAACCTACCCCCTAACATACACACTTAATGATAACATGACACTCTTAACGCATCACACCCTACTCATTCATCCTAACACATCACACTTTATCAGCGACCCTGCTTTGAAAAGAGAGGCTGGTCATTAGCACTCTCCCCAGAACCCCAACCCCTTGAAGCTCTTGCCCCTGGATGAGTGAATAACAATTGGCGGAGGAGGGTGTCACATTGTTTAGGGATGAGTGGACAGTAGCACTCTTAACAGAAGCTAGGTTCGCTGGAGAGGAAATGTAGCTTAGTCAAGTGACACGCCACTCTTTACCTGGGGTGTGTTAATTAGGGACTGTGCTACGCTCCCCCAGTAAGAGGGAGTGAATTGCAGGGAGTGGATTATTTATTCATCCAGGTTAACATATAACTGAACAATTGTTTTATCTATCAAAAGAAAGACATTTGATTTAGTAATACCTTTAGAATGACCAAGTATTTCTGTGTGATGTTGCTGAAATTAATGTCTACAGACTATGAAGACTGAGTGATTTGGCTTTTGATGTGAGAATGTTTGAATGTTTTTGTGGGTAGCTAAATTCTTGTTCATTCACTCAAACACTGGTAAATGGTGCTACAAAGGCAAATAAAAAATACATTAAGCCTAGTGGATATATGAAGGCACAAAGACCCTGAACATAGCTATACATGCGAGAGACTGAATTGAGCTAGTTGTCTTGATTCCTTTTGTTTGTTCGTTAAGTTGAAAACAAACAAAAAAGGTGTTGATAGGAGACAGAATGCAATTGACTGCCATTCAAAGGTGAACAACTGCCATATTATAACGCAACTGAAACTGCCAAGCTCCCCCAAAAGAATACTGTTCTTAAAATGTTATCTCACCTTGTCAACTATTCTCAGATACCAGCAACAACTTACTTAGCTAAAGCCTCTTTAATATACAAGAAATGTATTCTATTACTATGTTTTATATTGAACGGGTCGATTTTAAAAAACCTGCGTCAGAAACAGCCCTTAGTTTGGGAGGTGGCTGTGTCCCATGACCATATTGGTGCTGCAACACTGTGTGTAGAGAATGTCCTGGGAGGCAAGCCGATGGCCTGATGGGCTGACCTCGCACCGTTCCTTAGAGCAATATGAGCACAGGTTGGCCAGTTGCCATCAATGGTGGTAATGCAGCCTGAGATGATCTAGATTCTGCGTCTGTGGAAGTTTGTCTGGGTCCTCTTGGATGTCCTGGATATCTTTCAGCCAACTGATGTTGATGAGGCCCTGTTGTTCCTTTTTCCACAAGGAGGGATCTAACAAAGTTCTGTTAACCAAATAATTTTTTGGATTAACAGAAAAAGTCAACCCAGTTCTTTAAGTCTTTGCCCCAGAGATCTGCCAAAGCACTGGGCTCAGTGAGGAAAAAGCAGGTTTCATGCTTCTCCAATCCATTTTTCTTCACCCCAAGTCAAAACGCGTTTCTTTATAGTGAGCTTATGAACAACAGAGCCAGAGAAGAATGTGGAGGCGATGACTGATTAATCTCAACTGTTTTGTTCCGCATGCAGAGATGTTCCCCCCTGCTCACACTAAACACATCGGGATGTTCCTGGATCCAGAACCAGCCAGAATCAGGCCCAGAGTTACTGACCCTAGACAATTAGTCACACTGACTCACAAGCATTGACTCATTCCCAATGTATTTACCCAAAGACTTGAACTAAAGTGCAATTATTCCCACTCACATTGCTCAACCTTTGCCTCCGATTAAGGTATATCTCTCTGCATCTATTCATCCCTCCATCCACCTTCTTCTTCTCAGTATGGTGATACTGAACATGGCCTTGGAGGCTTGGAGTAGAGCCCCATGTGAAATGAGACAGGAGAGTCAGTTTGTGTTCCCTAGATGGCAAGCCCCTGACACCCGAACTGGACTGGGGGTCACAAGGTTCCCCCCGAAACCCTCCCAGTCATTCCCTAGGATGGCGGGACAGAGAGGCCAGGACCCTGAGTGATCCCCCAAAGCAGCAAGACTCCTGAGGGGTTTAGGCTCTCTGTAGATAGACATAACAAACTGGACTACATACAGACTGGAGATCACTAGCACCACACCAAGACAAGCATTTGTAGCAAATCAAATCAACATTAGTCACATTCTTCATATACAGACTAACAATGAAATACTTACATACTGGCAATTAACCAAGTTCAGGATTAAAAAGATAAAATTAACAGAAATGTGTGTGTATGGTATTAGTACTATAGAGTTATTGCAAAAAAGGGCCAGGCCGTTAGCGCAGATCGATAGTGCAGATGACAGTTGAAGAATAAATGCACAGGAAGAACTTGTTGTGCCTGTCAATGCAGTAATATAGAGAACAGACTGCTTGTCATGCCTATTATCCAGTCATTTAGAAAACAGTCTCCTTGTCGTGCCTGCCATGCAGTGGTATAGAAAACAGTCTCCTTGTCGTGCCTGCCATGCAGTGGTATAGAAAACAGTCTCCTTGTCGTGCCTGCCATGCAGTGGTATAGAACAATCAGTGGCTTGCGTCGCTGGAGTCAGTATTGTCAGGGATTGAATGTAATATTTTCAGGTGTAGCACAGAGAAACTGGAAAACACTGATAAAAGCAAGCTGTTTTAATGCAAGCATGACCATAGTAGTATGCACTCTTTGTAATTTAGGATAAACATCTGATTGTTTTTCAGGGGTACATGAAAAACATCCTCATGGTGTGTCATAGTACCCTGAATTACCGTACCCACCATGTTCCCTCCTGGGCCTGTGTCTGTCAGGATCGGGCCTAATAAGGGACATGCTTAATTAAATGCCCTAAAGGCTGTTGAAAGGCGCCGGACGCTGCCAGCACGAGACGACTTGACACCCGGTCATTCCTCTACTGCTAAGGTGGTTGTTGAACCAGGAGAGAGGGGGCCCAGGCGTGACGGGGCCAAGTTAGAGCACCCTGCCTGCCAGGGTCATCCCAGATATGAGGAGGGATGGAGGAGGAGGGCAGCTGTGTAGGGGTAGTGGTGAAGGAGGAAGGGTTAAAGAAGGTTTGTAGTGTAAAAAGTAATGACATATCCAGATCCTCTGCCAGCTCCAAGCCTCTCTTTTTCTCTTGCCTCCTGTCTCTCTACCTCATTCGCTCCTCCTATACTCTCCCTTTCCCGTTCACTCTCTCCCCCCCCCTCGCTCCCCGCAAAACACACACACATTCCTGGAGAAAAGGATGGGAGCGTGACAATCGGGAAACAACGGCTGTTAGTTACAGAAAATGCATTACGCCGTGGGCCGGGCAGAGAGGAGCAGAGGAGAGGAAGTGCTGGGATTAGGCAGGGTTTGGAGACAGGGTGCGGGAACGTTCTATCCCCCCTCCCCGCGACCCAGTAAACTGTTCAGATTTATAAGACCTCTGGGGATGATGATGATACCTCATCCTCGTCCCATCAGCCTCGACAGCTCCTGATTTAAAAATAATCCTAAATCAGCACATGACAGTTGTCAGTAGGCCACGCAGAGGTCAGAACTGCCGTTCACACAACAGAAAACAGAACTTTCCATCCGTTCTTTTTTGGTGTACACATTGTTTTATTGCATCCCCATTAGCTGAGGTCATGACTAGTCTCCCAAGTATTGGACCATCAACAAAAAATACATTACAGGGAAACAAAACTGAAGGGACTGTAATGGAGACCATACACCTGCGTGATATCTGCAGGTAGACACAGAATATCTTCCCATTCCACTCACCAGATATTACATTGATCAAATGGCTAAAAATGACCTTTGTTGCAATGAAAAACCACCAGGATTAAATGTGTATACCTGTCGTGATGCTGTTACAGTATCAAGATGAATTGCTTCAAGACAGCAGAAACAAAATGGTAGAGGTACTGAGCCCGATTCAAATAAAATAATATCCTAACAGTAACAACAAAATGAATTTTTTTTTTGGAAGAACATAACATTATTTGACTGGAAATGTAAATTATAATGAATTTGTACTGGGGATGCGAGTGTTATTATGTTTTTCTATTAATAAAAAAATAAAATAGGATTCATGCCCAGACATAGCTAATTGTGAGGCAGTCCATTATCGCTGCGTCATTCCTGGCCCCTATTGTAAATATGAATTACAGAATTGCATGTGTTGCTAAGGGAAAATGTTGCTACTCTGTTTTGATTTGCTGCAAGTGGACAGTAATCTAGCATTACAAAACTTGTAAAGTTGATGTGTTAAAAATACATTTTATATTTTCATTTTAAAAAATCCCACCATTTTCACAATGACAACTACCCATTATTAATTACAGTCATGAAGAACGTAAACAGAGTAACGGAGCAAGACAGCTAATCTGGGGGATACTACACAATTTACCTCTGACATTTGATAAACGTACATTGAAGGACACTATCGGATTTCTGATGGAGAAGTAACTCAACAACCACTGGATGGCACATTATGTAAAGCCATGAAGTCAAAATGTTCAGTAGGAATGAATGATTACATCAAAGGCTGCACTGATATCTAAATATACAACTCTAACCATGCAGTTCCTTATGAGTCATCTGTGCAGTAGATGTACCACATTATCAAAAACTGGAAAGGTATTTTATCAACTGGAATGGTAGGAGAATCTTAAACAGTATTGTATTAGTCTATTGTATTACTACATACGCTCTTAAAGAAAGGAGAATTGTCTGTAGTAATTCTGTCCCCATTCATTTAAATCCATAAAGGGCCTTGACATGACCCCCCCCCCCCCCTTTTTATATATTTCCAATAAGTATATATGTCATACTGTGATAATACTGGGCTCAGCTGTGAAAGAGACCTTAGTTGATTTCTCTTCAACTAAAAGTAAATAAAAAATATTTATATAGCATTTCATATTTCCAAACACAACTCACTCCATAACTTAACTAAAAGCCAGTAATGTCTTCATACATAAGTAGTGGAATGACTTTAGCTGCAGTTCTTGGCAGTGGAAAAACGTTCTCTTTTAGGCCCTAATAAAATATTTGGCAAATAGTTCTCCTAAAACAGACATATATCGCGTGTCAAAAGAAGAATGTCCATACCTTGTGACCACCAATGACTTGGAGTCCTGCACGGGTCAGTTTTTTGAAGCCGCGCCCGGACCGTTCCGAGGACCACCTAAAAACCGACAGGACAAACTTTGTTTCTCAACCAGACACGCCAGCATGGATTTAGTTCTGAAACCCCAACCGTCACCCGCAAAAATCATGCATTTTTTATGGCCCCAAACATAATTATTATTCATAGCCATTCTTAACTTAAATCGCCTGCATTATCTTGATTAGGACTGCTTCTTTTATTAATTTCATTTGACAACGCTATCTATTTACAGACATGCAATCAAGTATAACCCGCCTACCTGCTTCCACTTGTTTTAGTGTTTCATGATCATTCGGGTTGTCGTTATCCACGATACCGACCCCCTCCAAGTAATTAATAAATACATTTTCACGTGAGCTAATACGTTTGTTATAGAAAAGTAGCGTTCGACTACTTAGAAGAGGATGAAATTATCATTGGGGGAAGGGGGCGTTTCTACGTTCTATTTCCTCAACGCCTCGTAGCTGATTTTCTCACCAAAAAATATGTTTTGTCTTTATATAAAACGTTTCTGAACGGCAACATAATAGCTATGAACCGCAAGGCGACCCGCAAGTAGAAATGTTTTTTCCACACGCTGAGCAATTTATTTGCGTTTCACCAGCTTCAGGAACAGAACCCGTGCGAGACCCTTAAGGCCTTGGCATTCGTTTCCAACTAAACTGCGTTCAATCGATACGAAGTGAGGAAAACGGCAATAATACGAAGGGACAGTAGAGGGCGTTGAACTGAGATGCTATCCGCCAGGTGCTAACCCAACTTCAAAGAGTAGCTGGTAGGAAGTAGCCAAACAAAGGAAAACTTTCAGATAACTTTCAAATATTAAAGCTCACATCTATGGAATCACGTATGGCTATTTGGGTTTTGAAAGGAACAAGTTAAATAACAAGAAACGAACTAAAAAGTTAAATAGCTGGTGGATGTTAACGACGTTCTCCCCTAAAAAAGAGCGTCTAATTAGGTCCTGGACATCGACTGTTTAGCTGGGAAGAACGAAAGCTAGCAGATAGATGCAAACAACTTCCTGGCCAAACAAAAAGCATCAAAATGACGTCATTTGTTTCAGTTACATAACTAGAAAGATTTCATCATGTCATCAATTATATACTCCTAATTTGTAAGACCATTTTCATTTTTGGTGTTGCTTGGACTTGGTCCATTCAAGCAACACAAGTATGGCTATAAAAAATTTTGTTATTGGACTGCTGATTGGACTGTACTGTAAGTAGGTCTTTAATATCAAGTAGACCATACCGTATGTTCCATTTGTTTTTCGACTGTAAGTGCACTCTAATAGAGGAATAAAGTGTATAGGCAAATAATGTATATTACATATACTGAATAATAATAAATATACTGAATATAACATATTGTACCTAATATTGTTCAAATTCATACTGTGATCATGGGACAGCTTCTGTCTGGATTTTAAATGCATAAAAATGTATTCTATCCATGTTCATAATCCCCATGTGTCCACTTCTTATTGTCTTGTTCTGCGTGTATCCCTGAACAGCTACTGTTCAACTGATGCATGTCTTTAACTGTGACAGGACCTCGACCCCCAGATGCAGATCCCCTGTGATCACCCCAGGCCTCGGAAGACCTCTTCAACAGCAACAGGAAGCAGTCATACAATGGGGTCACGACTCCTCTCATAACACCACATGAGTCAAGTGGAGCAACGTTGGAAGGTTCCGGTTTCACAGAGAAGCAAGGTGGGGAAGGATCGACGGGGAGGACAGGGAGGCTCAGTCTCTGCATCAGTATGAAGGAAGGAGAGAAATAAAGCGAGAGAGAACACATCTGCGAGATAGCAGCCGTGTAACGTCATTACACAGAAGGCCCAAAGGCTCACCTAGCACGGCAACAGCTGGATCAAATACAGACTGCATCCAGACTACTGTGTCATCCCGTTTATTCAGAACTAGGATCGCATCCAGCCAGCAGACAACAGGGAAGGGATGATGATGACGGCACAGACATGCTTATTACGGATACAGCTCTGAGGGAGACACACTGGAGTCATTTTATCAGAGCTGGTCAAATGTTTGTTGGCTGCATTTCAAGTTTCACCTGTTAGAGGACTTGTAAGCTTCCGGAAATTACAGAAAAAGTTACAGTGTGTGAGAAGAGAGTGGAGAGTCTGATATATTTGTTAATTTCATAGTGCCTAGTTTGGGATTATAGCCCACAGCGACTCCCAACGTGCTCATGAAATATGGAAATAAATCTTTATATTTGCACATTTCACAAGGGGGTTTTAACATGGACGTCACCACTGAAGACAACCACAATTTTAATGTAGTCTAGTTAGTGAGACTATCAACTTGGAGTCATGTCAAAATGGGTAATCAAGAAGGGAAAAGTTGGAAGTCCAAACCACTTCACTACATTAAAATAGAATATACCATCAATGGTGATGTCCAATCTCTCACAGACTCCACAATAGGAATGGAATCTGACAGCCCTCCCACCCACTCAATATATGTTGATACACGTTGCTCAACGCCCTATTTGACCAAATATTTAACGTTTTTTGCTAAGTGCTTAAAACTCTGGCCTTCTTTATTCAAATTCAATAAATGGATTACATGAAAGGAAATGAAAATGAAAGAAACTGTACGTTTGATGCATTGCTTCTTAACCACATACAAGGTAGTTATAACTATAGGCTCCTCTACGGCAATAGGCATCATTTTTAAGAAATTAGATGAAATGTTACTGTTGGATTTAATGCCTTGCAAAAACTCATTAGTCCTTGTGTAAGCTGTTCTCAAAAGAGGTTCATTTGATAAATCAATAGGAGGTAACCTACTGACAAGACTGCTGGCCAATCTGAGGCCACTCCATCATGATTGATTCCAGAGCAACGAAAAATCAACGTAGTGACAGATGGAACAGAGTAGTAAAAAAGTCCCATATTTTAAAGGGGCGTGGCATAGTACTGGACCTAACACCCCAGGTATGCATCTCTTCTTTTTGGAAGGAATGTAGACTCAGACATAAAATCATTCTTCCTCTAGCAGTCTCAAACATGCCAATGGTCTGTGCCTCAGCACCTGTGCCTTGGTATGGTAAGCTGATCTGAATGCTATGTCATCTGTCATGTAACCCCAGCCTTACATCCACAGTGAAAAAAGTTTCGTTTTGTTTCGAGGTTATATAGAGCGGGAGATGGATGCAAATCATGTACGTGTCATTCAGGATAAGGCCTCGGAATTCCATGCATTCGTAATGAAAGATTTCACCTTCCATACATTGGCAAAATTTCACACACTATTTCTAGGCCTGAGTTCAGCATTTTGAAAGGAACAAAAGCATATTTTGACTTGTCAAATGTTTTCTATTGCAATGAATGTATAATGCCTTCAGAAAGTATTCAAAACCATTCAGTTTCTCCACATTCAGTTTACAAAAATGTTTTTAGCCACTTATAGAAAATAAAAAGTTCTCTCTGGTATGTATTTATTCAGACCAATTATTCAATAGTTTGTAAAAAGACCTTTGGCAACAATTACAGCACCCACAGTCTTGGGTATGCCTCCACCAGCTTTGGATACCAGGATTTAGGCAGTTTCTCCCATTTTTCCTCACAGATCCTCTGAAACTGTCAGATTGGATGGGGAGTCTCTGTGATCTGCAATTTTTAGGTCTCAACCCAGATGTTCAATGCGGTTCAAGACTGGTCTTCCGCTGTGCCACTCTGACATTTAAAGACTTGTCCCGAAGCCACTCCAGCATTGTCTGAAAGATTAATCTTTTCCCCAGTCTGAGATCATGTATGTGCTGAATCAGGTTTTCTTCAAGGACCTCTCTATTTGGCTGAGAAGCATCCCCATAGCATGATACTCCCACCACCATGCTTCACCTAAGGGATGGCATTAGCCAGGTGATGAGTGGCACCTTCTTTTCACCAGACATAGGGCTTTGCATTTAGGCCTAATAGGTTTGGTCACATCAGACCAGATCACGTTTTTCCTCAAGACATACCTTTAGGGGGTATGTCATATGCTTTTTACTCAGGAGGGGCTTTTGTCTAGACGCTCTACCATAAAGACCTGATTGATGGAGTGCAGTAATTGTTTTATAACCATCCCCAGATTTTGCCTCAACACAACTCTGGACATCTACGGACAGTTGGCTTGGCTTATGCACTGTGAATTTCAGGAACTTACCTTTACAGATGCATGCTTTGGTAATTGGAAATCATGTCAAATCAATTACATTTGCAGCAGGTGGACTCCAATCATGTTCTAGAGACATCTCAATAATAATCAACAGGCACTGGATGCATCAGAACGCAATGTGGAGTGTCATAGCAAAGGATCTAAATATATATGTTCACTTGATGTTTTTGCAATGTCAACACATTCCTAAAAAATGTTTTTGCTTTGTAATTATGAGATATTGATTGTAATAAAAAGACATGTTATAAACTAAGTCTATTGCACAACAAAATGTGTAGAAAGTGAATGGGTCAGAATACATAAGGCCCTGTGTACAAACATTGTCTTTATTGTAGAGATAGGTCAAAGGTGCTGATTTGACCTTGTGTGAGTCAATCACTCCTCTGTCAGAGGCAGGAGGGATTGGGGTGGGTGGACTTGAGTAAAATCTGGTCAATCTGATATCTAAGGAGGAGTAGGAGTTTAGGAAGAGGGAAAGGTAGAGACATGAGAGGGCCAGTCTGTGAGTGGGCCACAGGTTTTTGGGCTTGAACCTAGTGTGACCCCTGTGTGTTGACACAGGTTGCCCTCCTCCCCATTTAATCCCCTGCTCCTGCCTTTCACCAATCCAACTCTGGGGGATTTATTGAATAGAGCCTCCAACAAGTCAAAATGTTACTCAAAATCAGTGGTACCATAAGAAAACAGCCGTGTGCTGTATGTATTGAATCCAGCTGTATTCTCGTAAAAGATTTTGAAATACCATCGATTATAATGTTTTGTTTTGTTTACCCAGTGAGGTAACAGACTTAGTACAGACTTAGAAGAGTGTTTGATAAAGGTTATCAGCTGCTATATCTCATCTGGTCCACTGGGACCATAGTGGTAACTAGTATGTGAGAAGAGGCTGCCTATTTGGAAGTCAGATGGCTCTTTTTAGGAGGTGCCCCCTGGGCACCACAGAGGGAGATGACATCATAGGGGCTCCGATCAACATCTACAATGTTCTTTCGGCTGTTCGTCCTGCGAGATGGGATTGAAGCACAAAGAGTGACTACCCGTGAAATCTAGTCATTTGATAATTTGATGCCTTTTGAGTAACTGCAAATTTACTTAAAGCGAATCTCACGTTCTTCCACCATGACTTTGTCTTTCATTATACTTAATCCAAGACCCAGCGCTTCATCTTTCAATGTGTGCGCGTACAAAATGTAATGTAAAGCATGTCGTCATTTCCAAATCCGCTATGATTTGTTGGATAGTATGTGTGTGTGCGTGTTTACATACGTATTTTGCGTGCGTTCCTGTGTGAGAGCATCAGTGGGTAAGTGTAATAATGTGTCTGTCAGTGGGCCCTGTGAAGATTGTGAATTCCGGGCGGGAGGGAAGCAGAGATGAAGCGAGAACCGGTTGTGTTTTAGTTTCTAAAAGAAAGAACAATGACTCGTTTGATTTCTATGTCATCTTTTGATCTTTTGTAGTTCATTCCTATTATTAAAGTGAAACAAAAAGTTTTGACTACCTACTGCAAGCTCTTGGATTGTCTAGAGACCCCAAATATCTAGACGATACCGCAAACCATACGCCACTCTGCCCCCGGGTGTAAGCCTCTCTTAGCATGCCATAAGAACAGCAGGTTTCAGTTTGAGTCATCAGGCAAATGAGGCCTTTGTCTCACTCACCTCCATTTTCCACCACAGGACTATATTACTTGCAATACAGTCAATGAACCCAAAGAAAAAACAAATACCAATATTTGCTGAAAACTGGTAAATGAAAATGGTTTGCAAAAATTTCGACAAATTATGTCCCTGGAGTTAGAAGTGGCAAAGATGCAATAGCCAAATATCGGGTTAAGAAGCCCATTCCTCTGTGGTGTTGTGAAATGTGTGGGCCGAAACAGTGATGATATACACACAGGCAGTTGTCTGGGGCATCGGTGTCCAAACTGAAAGCTCAACAATAAACATTAAAATTCCTCCTGTTGCTCATCCTCTCCATGACCCTCATTACTTCATGTGAGAACCATGAAGAGATTGCTCAAAACACAAGTATTCCCACCAAATGGATTGACAAAGACGTTCAACTGACAGTGGATCTACAAATCTCTTGGGCTATTTCTCATGAAAGCAACGTCTGAAACCAGAAAATAACACGTAGTCTTGAGGAGCCTTTCCCTGCAGCCACTGGCAGTGTGTTGATGAAGGCTGAAAATCCTGTTTATTAGCAGTCTAATGTTACCAGGTTTGTTTTAATAACACATTTGGAGCCAGGGAAGGGGTTGAGGGGAGGGTTGGATCAAGGGCCTGTGACGGGTTGGCACGCCAATTAGCCAGTTAGCAAGGGGAGACTTCTGATTGACCCTGCCCAGCGTTAAGGTTTTTGCACCCCCCAATCCCAGCCGTTGAAAGCTGTGGGTGGGCACTGTCAGGACCCAGCGTTGTTTACGCTAGCTGTTTGTTGTCCAACATTCACCCTGCAAGGGTGAGCAGGATCCTTTTGTTTCTGCTATTTAGCACTAACATGCTAAATGCACCTACTATATGTTGATTTTAATGTGAAAGTTACCATAAATTCTCAATAATAAGATCAAAATGAACATCCAAAATACGGCACAAAGCACAGGGGTTGCAACGAGCGCATTCTTGTTGCAATCCGTGGCCCTGTGTAACTCTGAGCGGTACACTAATCCACCTCGACAGGGATGTCTGCTGGAGGTCTCTGGACGGCCCCCCAGGCTGCAGGTTTGGTATGTGGGGGGGGCACTCCACCTGTCTCTCTGCCCTGTGCCTCGAGCTTGAGTGGTGGTCCTCAACTCCTGCCACACCATGGCTCACCCCATTAATGTTTAACAGTGTGAAATAACAAATTAACAGCAGCATCACCGCCCATCCAAATGTCAGCTAGAACAAGCGCCGCCTTTACAAACGACACACCACACATCCGGGATCCTGTTGTGTGGTCTGGTATTAAAATGTATCCCTTTTGTCAGGAAGAGGGTCATTACTGCTCAGACGGACACCTCAAGAAAGACCCTGGGCATCCAAGTTGCATTCTTTTACATGACTGTCATCTTAAGATTTACAAACCGGCACAAAACAGCAGCATTTGTGATCATTTGGAATCGTTTGTTTTTGGGGGTAGGGGTTAGATTTCTGCTTATGTCATTTTAAGTGATGCTTGGAAGCAAAGCCATGGGTTGCCACCTACTGACGGGCATTATCAGACTTATCTTACGACCACGCATATACCACGCCCTATAAGTTGACCAATACCATACCATGCCCTATAAGTTGACCAGTACCATACCACGCCCTATAAGTTGACCAATACCATACCACGCCCTATAAGTTGACCAGTACCATACCA
>JACXGJ010008014.1:0-28521 GCA_016801105.1 Esox niger | reverse complement strand
GTGTATGTATGTGGGGAGGGGTTATAGACATGTCCAGTTTAGCGTTGTGTATGTATGTGGGGAGGGGTTATAGACATGTCCAGTTTAGCGTTGTGTATGTATGTGGGGAGGGGTTATAGACATGTCCAGTTTAGCGTTGTGTATGTATGTGGGGAGGGGTTATAGACATGTCCAGTTTAGCGTTGTGTATGTATGTGGGCTATAGTCAGTTTGATTCCAGGGGCATCTTCATGAGGCTGTGGGAAAGAAACTGTCCTTGTGCTAGGAGATTTTGGTCCTGATAGACCTCAACCTTCTGCCAGAGGGGAGAGCATTGAATAGTCCATTTCCAGGGTGAGCGGGATCTGCCCAAATCTTTGCTGTTCGCTCCGTGTCCTGGAGGTGTGTAGGTCTTGTATGGATGGCAGAATGTAACCAGTCACCCTCTATGCAGAGTGGATGATGCGCTGCCGCCTGCCCTTGTCTTTGGCAGTGGCTGCTGTGTGCCAGACTGTGATGGAGGTGGTCAGAATGGATTCTGTGATGACACTGTAGAAATGCACCATCATAGTCTTTGGCAGGTTGAACCTTTTATGCTGCTGCAGGAAGTACATCCTCTGCTGAGCTTTCTTAGCAAAAGAGGGGATGTTCAGCTCCCACTTGACATCCTGAGCGATGATGGTGGCAAGAAAGTGAAAGGACTCCCGAGTTGACCAAGAGTTGACTAAGGAGACCCCCAGGGATGGGGGTGGGGGCAGCTGGCTTCTCCTGAAGTCCACTGTCATCTCCACTGTCTTTAGGGTGTTGAGCTGCCTGCGCCAGGATATCAGATTGTCAATCTTCCACCTGTAAGAGGACTTGTCTCCATTAGAAATAAGTTGAATGAGGTTAATGTCATCCGTAAACTTCAGGAGCTTGACAGAGTGGTGACTGGAGGTGCAGCAGTTGGTGTTCAGGGAGAAGTGTAGGGGGGACAGGACATGGCCTTTAGGGGAGCCGGTGCTGATGGTCAGGGGGTCAGACAAGTGCTTCACCAGCCTCATGTGCAGCCTTCTGTTGGACAGGAAGGATGTGATCCACCTGCATGTGGACTCGGGCCCTCCCAGTTGGGAGAGTTTAACTTGGAACAGAATAGGAATTATGGTGTTGAATGTAGACCCAAACAGGATTATAGTGTAGGTTCTTAGTGAGTCCAGATGCTGGAGAATGAAGTGAAGAGCCATGTTTACCGCATCACCCACAGACCTGTTGGCTCTGTAGGCAAACTGCAGTGGGTCTTGTAAAGGGTCGGTGATGGTCTTGTGGTGGGAGGCGCTTAATGACTTCATTACTACAGAGGTACTGGCGACAGGTCTGTAGTCATTAATCCCTGTGATCCTTGACTTCTTGGGGACTGGGATGATGATGATGATGATGGAGGATTTGAAACAGGCTGGAATGCAGCATGTCTTCAGTGAGGTGTTAAAAATAAGTTTCAGTAAACAACGCAGAAAGCTGAACTGGGGGAGACACTGTCAGGCCCTGTTACTTTGCGGGGGTTCTGTCTCTTGAATAGTCTGTTAATGTCCCCCTCCAGGATCGAAGGTTCCATTGTAGTGGCAGAGGTGGGGATGATTGTGATGGGTGGTTTTGAATAGGCCCCGATGGTAGGGGGGCTGGTGTTGATGGCTGGACACGTGTTGATGGCTGGTCAGTATGTTGCCAGGACTGCCCTTTTGTCTTTCAAATCTTCAGAACTCATTCAGGTTGTTGGCAAGTCACAGACCAGTGGGGGGATTTAGACTTGTAATTGGTAATCTGTTGGAGGCCTTTCCAAACAGAAGCAGAGTCGTTTGCTGAGAGCTGATGTTTTCATTTCTCTTCATACAGACGCTTGGCTTCCTAAACTGCCTTAGCAAAGCTGTTGGTACTCACTCTGAACCTTTCCCTGTCCCTGCTCCTGAACGCCACAATTTTCTGTCTGTGTTTAGCTGTGAACCAGGATTTGTCATTGTTATAACTCAGCCTGGTCCATGTTGGTACACAGCTGTCATCACAGAACACAGTGTATGATGTTGCAGCATCAGTGTGCTCATCCAGACTATTAGTCGCAGACGTATCGCACATTGTATCACTAAACTCAACAATGACCTACCTTCCAAGTGATTACGTCATGGATTAGCCCCACCCATGTTGATCCTCCCATCGAAGCGTGTTGGCTTCTTGCAGGGCATTTTATGGAGAGACCTGTATATTTAGCCTCAGCAAAAGAAGTCCACTTTTCACCGGTTAAATCTCTTCTCTTGTCCCTTCTGGAGATAGACCCTACGTCAGCTGACACA
The DNA here is from genome assembly GCA_016801105.1 of Esox niger. Classification (NCBI taxonomy): domain Eukaryota; kingdom Metazoa; phylum Chordata; class Actinopteri; order Esociformes; family Esocidae; genus Esox; species Esox niger. The sequence continues at coordinate 26,221 of JACXGJ010008014.1, read as the reverse complement.
GTCAGTACTTCCAGGTCCCCAATGGGGGCAGGGCACTGTGTCCCATTTGTGGCTATGTACCCTTAATAAGTCTCTTTGTGCCCAGAAATAGAAGAAATTCACTATCTACTAGCTACATCAGCCAATACATTCCAATGACTGGTATACTATCGTCAATGTGGACACTATTAACTTACCTTAAGCATAGGAAGTATGCTATGGACACATGAACATCAGAACTGGACCACAGAACAATGGAAGAAGGTGGCCTGGTCTGATGAATCACATTTTCTATTACATCACGTGGATGGCCAGGTGCGTCGCTTTCCTGGAGAACACATGGCACCAGGATGCACTATGGGAAGAAGGCAAGCCGGTGCAGGCAGTATGACGCTTTGGATATTGTTCTGCTGGGAATCCTTGGGTCCTGCCATTCATGTGGATGTTAATTTGATACGTACAACCTACCTGAGCATTGTTGCAGGCCATGTGAGCCTTTCATGGCAACGGTATTTCCTGATGGCATTGGCCTCTTTCAGCAGAATAATGTACGCTGCCCCAAAGCAAAAATGGTTCAGGAATGGTTTGAGGAACCCAACAACGTGGTCAAGGTGTTGACTTGGCCTCCAAATTCCTCAGATCTCAATCCAATCAAGGATCTGTTGGATGTGCTGGACAAACAGGTCCAATCCATGGAGGCCCCACCTCGCAATTTAGAGGACTTGAAGAATCTGCTGACAACGTCTTGGTGCCAGACACCATAGCATGCTTTCAGAGGTCTAGTGGAGTCCAAAACCTAAACAGTATTAGGCAGGTGTTCATAATGTTATGTCTAACCGGTGTACAGTATATACCAGAAACAAGACAGATGAAAACATGTGTTTACTAACACACCTAAAACATTCAGTTGGTTATAGCACAAAAAAGACAGATGCACTCCTAGCAGTGGGCACTTCAAAGAAAACATCCTTATTCGAAACTTCTCAATCTGAGACCGCCTTTTTTTCTCACTTTATTCTCTTCCACGATCACTGGAGGGAAATTATCCATTATTTTAAATAATGATGAGGAAAACACTTTTTTGTCCTTTATGGACCTCTCCTCACGCCTTCCCACGCCTCTCACTTCTGTCATTCTTCGCTTGCCGTCTGTCTGTTTGTCTATCCTCTATCAATTTGTCAAACTGGCCCATGCCCAATACAATAGCGCTTCATAAAGCTGACACTTGTTACCAAAACAGAGGTTCAAAGAGACTAACATCAGGTTAGGGATCGATACTGTATGAGAACCACTTCCGAAACAGCCCAGTAATGGTACTATTGAGAAGGCTCTGTTCTGGAAGCACAACAACCTTCCTACTCATACCGACACATAGCAGAACCCCGTCAAAGAGCATGGGACACCTCTGATTAATTTATCTCCCCTAGCTGGCCACAAAACAAAATGCAATTTTGGGGCCGTGAACAGACAGATTGGCCTGGCACCAAACCCTGGGCACAGGGCACAAGGGGAGGGATGGCTCTCTCAGCACTCTAATTGCTTTCTCGTTTACAGGGTCACTGGTCCCAGGTGTGAGGGTGATCAGGAGTGTGAGTGGGTGGGGGTGACCGGGCTGTTCATCAGTCCTCTTGCTGACAGATGGGCTTAGATGCGGAGTGTTCGTCCAACTGTAATCAACCATCTTGGCGAAGGAGTACTGGTGTGTCCATTTATGGTCAGGCCAAGGTCACACTGTTCAGACACAGGATAGAGAACTTAGAAGTGATGTGCCGGAAAGATTTCGGGTTGTTCCCAATCCCAGGCAGTCCATTTAGAAAGTGATGTGCTTTATAATTTATAGAAATTGCCAACTTAAAACATAGCTTCTAGTTTTCAGCGTCTTTAAAAGGCATAATAAAAAAAACGTTATTAATTATAGAATTTTAATTTCAGTACACATCCAAATTGACTAGCTTCAAATCGAATGGTCTCCAACCCTGGCACTGAAGATGATATACTGAACTGGATTTTGCAACTCAGGCTTAGTTCCCTGACAGATTCTACCAGAGGCAAACTCTCATCTGATGAATCTTCCTCCAGTTCCTATAAAGACGTTATTTTCATGATCTATTTGTTTAACATGAGTAACAGTCAGAATTGAATAATATAAGTATACTTTGCTACTTTATCCATATGTTTATGCTCTGGGGAACAGTTTTCCAGACCCAGGAAAGTCTACAAAAGTGTGTCCCTGGACCAAAAATCATGCTCAGTTAAAACGATTTACTGAATGTACGTTTTGGATTCGAAAGATCGCTTTGATCTTGGTTTGGGAAAACGCCAGTGAATGTTCTGTATTATAACTCTCCATTTCACTAACTCTGCCATATTAATTACTTGTAATAATGACAAATCTTTGCTAAATGAAATTAAAACGTGGAGGATGAGATGTGCCCTGATAGCTGTCTAATCCAAACGTTCCTGCTGACTCATAATGTCTCTGTTTTGGTTTGACCCTAGCAACCCTTCTGCTCCACATATCTGTCTCCCTGACGAGAATTTGCTGCTGGGAGATATACACACGAGAGTGACAGTGAAAACAGGATAGTGGAATAGTGAGCAGAAAACCCTCTCTCTCTCTCTCGGATCTGTCAAACAAACTAACCCGGTTCTGTGGTCCTTACGTATGGAGCTCCTCTCTGGAATCTCCCGGGATACTTAGGCTTGAGCCCTGGCTGTAGCATGGCCCCGGAGTGGGTTTTAATTATTCCCGAAAGTTCTCCGACACCTGTTCCTAAGGAAAAATTAATTTTTTGGGGTTTTGGGTTATTTCCTCTCAAATGAAATAAACACCAGACGCAGACGTAGAGGCGTAGTGTCTTCACTTCCTGAGGTGATAAAGACTAGACAAGCCCAAAACACAGGGCTCTCATTGATTTCAAGGGAAATGAGGCGCATACTGAATTCACCCACGAATGGGCTTTGATTTCCACAACAGTGAACATCACACCAAAACCATATTAGCTACTCGGGAATATGGGTCAAAGTGTGCCACTTTGATGAATATGCTTTAGGATAGTAGCCCATTTCCCCAGGTATCTAACAGGGAGGTCAAAGTAACCTTTTAAAAGCGTCTTGCCTCTTTTTGTTTATAAAATGACATGAATTAAGTCAATTTAATCTTTTTCCTTTTGTTTTCCCTTCGGTTTATAAGGTCACTTGCTTCTCAGTGATGAACCTGATTCTGATGTCATTCTGATGTCAATCTGCTATTAGTTGCTTATCTTCTCAGGAACTCTGGAAGGCCACGATAAGACCACTCTTGCCAAACCAAACTAGGCACCTCCTCTCTTCTCTTCTCCCTCACACTGTCAGTCCCGCACAATCTCCTACATCCTTCAAAATGTCACATCTGTAGAAGCCTCTGATTCACATCAGACAACTGTCTCCAGCTGTTGTTGCCATAGCGAAAGCTCCCCAAGGCACCACTTTCCTGGACTGTTCACACGGTCCGATCCCCAAAGTGACCAAAACCAACCATTCGCCCATCCCCCCCTAAACACCCCATCTTTTATATGTCACATGTGCACCCCAGATGAAGCACGCGTGAGCTGACATGCAATGTGCCCTTATGTGACATCATATGACCTAAATATGGCTGCAATCTCTTGAGCCAGCTGTCATAAACTGATTCAGTCACTGACTAGAGCAACCGTGCCCTTTACCACATAACCATGTATGTAGTTAGAGGACATATTAACTTAAAACATCCTAATAAATACTATGCACATCATATAGGTGGTGTACACTGTTGGGTTTAAGAGTCGAAGGTCTCTGGGTTTGTGGTCTACATTTGGGAGAATAAACTAGCTGGCTCAGCTGTTTGTGGAACACTGACCTACGACTGGACTACAGAGGGTGACAAATTCTCATATTGGCCAGCTGGAGTGAATGTTGTCTGCTTTTGGGTATTTTAGTTTTACTACAGCTATAGAAAGTGAGGAATAATTGATTTCCTTAACCTTCAGTGTTTATATATTCACAATATTGAGCTATTGAAATTCAGAGGTGTGTCCAGGTCGATTTGTTTTGGTCATCTCCAGGTCCGAATGAGTCACAGGCTTCTGACCCAATGGATGTGAATGAGCAGAACCAAAATGGCAGTTTGATGGGGACCCCCTGGAGTTCTTAGCACATCTGGCTCTCATCAGGTTTCTCGCCTGTGGAAGAGGGCATCTGGGACGGCGTGAAGAGTCTGACACTGGACATGGGGGAGTTCTGAGGAGGAAATGAAAAAGGCAAAGGTGTGACATCTAGGTGAGCAGGCTGTGCCCTCCTTATATCTGCCTAAGTTTATCCAGATGAGCACTGTCAGATCCTGAATGCTGTGTGGCTGTTCAACGCAATGTTACGAGGCACTCGGCTGGTGGTTTTAGCACAACAACAGGCACGTACGAGCCTAATGGAAACAAATAATCACAGACTGAGCTGAAGGTTCCTCATGCTTTAGTGTGATGTGGAGAGGTAGTGGTCTGGTCCCAGTCTGTCAGGGCTGTTCCTCTGTGAAATGCTCTAATGGGCCTCTGATTTGGACCAGGCCTCCATTGCCTGACATACGTGTACCTCAATGTTGACCTATTCTACAGGTTATTTCATTTAGTTTCAGGACATCTGATACGGACTGACACTTTAGGCTTTTGAGTTATATGAGGTTCTTTAACATAGCTCACGGGCCTACGACATGGAACAATTGTTGTTTTCTTCCCCCTACAGTGTGACATGATCCAAGATTCCTCACAGTCTATTAACCTTATATATTGTACTTGCAGAACTGCATACCTTTCTGACCTTGTTCTCTTTTTCATATTAACGGATTTTAAGGTTGCAAAATGAATGTGATGATATCCAACCAGGCATGATAATAAAAATTCCTTTCACATACTGCACAAACAACATATTCAGAAGGAGTCTTTGCTTCCTGTAGTTCTGTCAAGTTTAGCTACTGCCCAGCGGGAGCCTGTCTGTCTGCCACTCGGCTAGCTGTGTCCAAGCTGCTCCTGCTTAGCGCTCTCACAGTATGTCTGACACAAGGCTCGTACCAAAGCCCCTCAGCCATAACAGACCTCAGGGCATAGGAGTGTATATAGGAGGCAGTTAATTTACTCTACCAGGTTAGAGACACTAATGAAGCCAGTCTGGCCACCAGGACCCCCTGGCTATGTCCTGACAAAACCATCCAAACGCTACTCCGCAAGAGAGTTTAAGAACTTAGAGAGAAAAGGCCCTTGTGCTTGTTATTGAATCCCTGCAGGCAACACCTCAGAAACCCAGGAGCAGGACCATAGCTAACAACAAGACAGCCTACAGCCCGCAGCTCTACATTAACATTTACATGGCTGGAAGTTACCACAAAAGTTAAAAAAATGTTTATGTGTTTTGCTACTAATTATTTGGATAAATTTTTTAAGCAATGCACATTGGCCAGAGTCCATCAGAGCGACTGAGATTTTTCAGGCCAAAGGACTGATAACAAAATTGGTCAAATATTGTGGGGGGCTTGGATGATCCTGCAATATGACTCCTACAGTATGTGACGTGTTAGTTAAAACTTATATTGATTGATCTTTTCAGGCATGTCTTCCAAAACCCCTCCTTCTCCCTAGGGTCGGAATAGGCTCTGGCAGGCAAGGCCACTGAGGCAACTTTAGGTACCAGAGGTTACCAGATAGGTGGCATTGCAACAGACTTGTCCTTTTTAGCAGTGGCAGTATCAGGTAGGTTCAGCAGTGCAGGAAGTAGCTAGCATGCCACCGGGATCCATTTAAATAATTCCATCAACTGGCATGAAGAGGAGCAAAAACATTTGTTTGTCCAATGGGTTCTGGGGGCTCTGATCCAGTCAGATTTCTTAACAGCTTGTGGTTGGCCTCGGTTCTTTGCGTCAAACCTCTGTTTTATGTTACGCTGGTGTTTCCTCACTGAGAGCCCGTCCAGTGGACCAGGTGGTAGTGCCACTGGTGGGCGGAGATTAGTTAGAGGCAGGACAAGGCAAGGGAGAATCAGTAGTTGAATGACGTGCTGCTCTGTAGTGAAAGAGGGTCTGTGGGTGGTAGATGACAGTAGGGATGGTGGATGACACCTATGGCTGTGAGGAAACATGTGAATTGTTTTCCTTGGTGAAGACCCTGCTGAGGTCAAAGTGCTTTTGCAAAAAACCCAGACGGAAACCCCAAAGGGCAAGCAACAACTTGTGGAAAGATATCTGTGGTTCACACATGGAGCCCCACAGAGTTGAACACATACAGTTAACCGGTGAACACTTAGCATAGGCAATCATTTTGGGCAGTCATATACGCTCTTCAGTAGTTAGCAAAGGGCATTACAGGAGAGACCTTGCGATCCTGGAGAGGTTTAATATGCAAAGCGATGAGGGACCTGAGACCATTAAACAGGTTGAGCCATTAGTGCTGCTATGAAGAAGACACTTGGAGTCATTTTGCACCATTGTTGTCCTGAGAAAAGGCAAAAGCAGAGGCCCACAATAAGGTTGATGCGCATGATTTTGGCAGCATGAGAGTATAATGCAATGGGAATGACTCAATGCCTTTAGTCATAGCATACAGGAAACTGCAAGATGCCATCAACATTAATCCTGCTCTGGCCATAACCACAAAGGCTTGTAGAAGGTGGCCGCCACGACAGGTGGTGGAAGAACTGTCTGTACATAGTTACATTAAGCAGAGACACCTTGGCACCAGTGTCGAGGAGTAGGGGAATCCACTATTGTTCCGCATAGACGAGTCACATAGAAACGTTAACTGGATGGGGGCCACTGTATGCATCAACACCTGAACGTCATGCATGCCGTAGTTTCATGGGTGAACAGATGTCTGGGTGTTTGGCCTTGGGCTGGGCAGCCAAGAGCTCTAATGGGGTGGAGAGAGGCGAAGCAGTTACCATAGCGTCTATGTTGTCGTGTGTGTTGGGGCCAAGCTAGCTGTATCGCAGCAGCTGGGTTCCTATCACACATGAAGTCAGGACAGTTCAACTGTCTATTCTGTAGCAGCAATCAAAGAAAAAGGTTGTGACTCAGCAATTTTAGAAATTCATTCGGTTGCTGACTCAAGTGTGAGATGATTGCCCAGGGTATGAGTAGCATGTAACAAATGCTCTTGTACATGTTAGGTGTTGTTTTCACGATCAAAAGTTACACAGCCATGCTAATACACGGCTCAAAAAAGTTAAGGGAATGCCAAAATCACACATCGGGTCTCGATGAATGAAATACATTAAAGATCAACACTGTACATTGTAATTCGTTGAGAACAAAATTACATAACAATTTTCAACGGAAACCAAAATCACTAACCGATTGAGGGCTGGATTCAGACTCACACCGAAAATCAAAGCAAACAATTGAAATTACAGACTGTTCCAGCTTGCATGAATTCATTATGGCAACTCATAATGGGAGTCAGTAGTGTGCATGGCTCTCACATGCCTGTATGCACTCCTGACAACGTCTGGGCATGTTACTGATGAGAAGGTGGATGGTGGGGGATCTCCCCCCAGACCTTGATCAGGGCATCAGTGAGTTCCTGGACAGTCTATGGTGCTACTTGGCCGTGTCAGATACACAATCCATAACGTCACAGGGGATCTAAATTGGATTCAGGTCTGGGGAATATAAGGGCCAGTCAATGGCAACAATACCTTCGTCATCCAGGAACTGCCTACACACTCTGGCCACCTGAGGCTGGACACTGTCCTGCACCAGGAGGAACCCAGGGCCCACGGCACCAGCATAAGATCTGATTGTTAATCCTCAGACCCATTTCTGGTGTTCTCTGGTGAATGCCAATCGAGCTGCACTGTGCTGGACTGTGAGCACATGTCACACTAGAGGACGTCTGGCCCTCATTGCCACACTCATGGAGTCTGTTTCTGACAGCTTGGTCAGATCGAATTTGGTTTAGAATTCGTTTTTAATCTTAGTAGCGGAATCTATGTGCATGTGAAACATTTTAATTCTTAAATTGCCCTTACCCAAGAGCATGCTGCGAAATATTACATGGCTCTTGGTAGAACCATTTTTGTTTTTCAAAGAATAATTAAAGAACCATTTAATTCTCTTTTCTTCCACAATCATACTAAGGAATGAAGGAAATGTATCTAAAAAAACGATTTCCCACTGTTATTATGCTTTTATATGGCACTTCTGGTTTGAACAAAAATACAGAAGTAGAATCCATTGAAATGTATGCCAAAACTCTTTCTAATGATAGCAAAGTACATGTATGGCTAATTTAGTGCTAGAAAATTTCCAGTAAAATTTATGAAAAAATTGTGAATTTCCAAAATTCCCTCACTTTAAAACAAATGCACCATTAATTGATTTCTTTGGTAATCTGTGTTAAAACTTAAGTGTGTTCCATACACCAATTCAGTAACAGACAAATAATTGACAATACATATTTATTTTCTTTGTATGTGCAAATACACTTCCATATGCTGAAAAATAAATGTTTGCCTGCACTGCATTGATGTATAGAAACAATTTCCGTCAGTGTGTAAAACATCTGGCCAATAAATGGTTGGACTATACATTACTATTCATAGGGCCAATCACACATACAATGATCCAAATGTGGATTTCATGTGCGTGGTGTACTGTAGCAACAACGTAATGATGGATTCGCTCTGGTTGGCAAGGTACAGACAATTTGCCAGTTCTATTACAAAAATCCATCCATTCACCCATGTCAATAGATTCCTTTAGCTAGTGAGCAAATGTGTCTGCTGCAAATTCAGTTTTTCTCATGTCAATACTGCTACTTCAGGTAAAACAACTGCACTGAGGTACTGTTAGCGGTTTCTCAGTTTAGCTGCTACATGGGTGTACAAACAGACATTATCATCTATCAAGCTTATCAGATACCCAAAAACCATGTGATTCCGAATGGAATTGTCTTCAATGATTCTGATGAACACATCCGTTGAGGACAATGCCAAGCTGCAGAGTGTTCGTCTTGTTAAACACTACTGACTAGGAATTTCCACATACACTCTTCTCTCGACAGAAGCAGACCCACAAATCACGCACACATTATTTCTCTTTTTAACATAATTATTGTACACTAAGAATCGTTCTTGTGTAATATCATTGTAGAAAGTCTCCAGGTTTATTGTTTAATTTCAAGTAACATGATATGGAACAATATTTGGCCCTACATCTAACTCAAACTCCTTTTCCCTGTGGATCCTAGTCTATCTGCCTGTCTGTCTTCCTGTCTCTCAGCCTGTTTCTCTGCCTGTCTGTCTCTGCCTGTCAATCATCAATCTAATGATCTGTCTGTCCTAGTTTCTGTGTTTTGATACACTCTCAGATGGGTGTTGTAATCACCTTCAGGCCTCAGTCTCACCGTCAGGGGAGAGGAGAGCAGGAGGAAACAGAGCAGCGAGCCCAGCCAGACCATTCGGTGATGTGCTCCCTTCCTGTGAAATGTGTCTGGAACCACTTCCCCTCTCCGTCCGTCATACCGAAGTCCACCAGAGCACTGCATGGCTCCCCAGCTGTGTCAGCCGTTGACAGTTTTGTGTCTTTCTCTGATTACTTCAAGTGCACGGCCAAAATAGCTTCATGGAGGTATGTTGGATGTTCGCGTGCATAGCGGTGCCTAATTAGAATATTGTGAAATTGACATTTTCTGTTACTTAGGAGCACACCTGGATCTGTCTCCAGACGTTCCGCACCAGTCAGAGGTCACAGAGTTGAACCCTATTGGACGAGAGAGAACACCAGGCTATTCAGAGAGGCCTGGCTTCAAGAACCGAGGGGACAGTCTGGCAAAGCCATTTTTATCCTTCTCAGCTTAGACAGAGACTACCTCGCTGGCACGAGAAACACCTGGAGGCAAGAGAGAAGACACGGAGACAAGGCTGGAGGTACAGAGAATTCCTTGCTGGCACGAGAAACACCTGGAGGCAAGAGAGAAGACACGGAGACAAGGCTGGAGGTACAGAGAATTCCTCGCTGGCACAAGAAACACCTGGAGGCAAGAAAGAAGACATGGAGACAAGGCTGGAGGTCCAAAGACTACCTAGCTGGCACAAGAAACACCTGGAGGCAAGAAAGAAGACATGGAGACAAGGCTGGAGGTACAGAGACTACCTTGCTGACACAATAAACACCTGGAGGCAAGAGAGAAGACACGGAGACAAGGCTGGAGATAGAGATTACTGAGACTGGAAGTACAGAGATTACTGAGGCTGGAGGTACAGAGATTACTGAGACTGGAAGTACCAAGATTACTGAGGCTGGAGGTACAGAGATTATTGAGACTGGAAGTACCGAGATTACTGAGGCTGGAGGTACAGAGATTACTGAGACTGGAACTACCAAGATTACTGAGGCTGGAGGTACAGTGGTAACTGAGGCTGGAGGTACAGTGGATACTGAGGCTTGAGGTACAGAGAATACTGAGACTGAAGGTACAGCGATTAATGAGTCTGGAGGAACAGTGCATACTGAGGCCAGAGGTACAGTCGTTACTGAGGCTTGAGGTACAGAGACTAATTAGGTTGGAGGTACAGTGGTTACTGAGGCTGGAGGTACAGAGATGACTGAGACTGGACATAAAGTGGATACTGAGGTCAGAGGTACAGTCGTTACTGAGGCTTGAGGTACAGAGACTATTGAGGTTGGAGATACAGTGGTTACTGAGGCTGGAGGTACAGTGGTTACTGAGGCTGGAGGTACAGTGAATACTGAGGCTGGAGGTACAGTGGTTACTGAGGCTGGAGGTACAGTGGATACTGAGGATTGAGGTACAGAGATTATTGAGTTTGGAGATACAGTGGTTACTTAAGCTGGAGGTACAGAGGATACTGAGGCTGGAGATACAGAGGTTATTAGGGCTGGTGGTAAACAGGTTACGGTGAGTTCCCAAAGACTGGCTAATGAGAAGGAATGAACCAGATGAGGTGTTGAAGGATGAAGTTCATGCTCAGTTGTAACTCTGACATTAGATTTGGCCAACAGAATAGGTCAACCTACACTTTAAATATGTCATTAGAATAATTGTCTTAACACACAATGTGAGGTGATGCAACTGGTATTTTGAAATAGTTCAAGCATTCTGTTGTAATTTGTATGGTAATGGTGAATTCAAGCACATGTTGACATATTTAGTTTTATGTGAAGAGCGTCCATTTGTGACCAGATGGGTGGTTTCCCGTAACGTCTGGTTTCCCGTAAACTGGCGTTCCCAGGTGTAATGTGCTTTGGGACATTTCTAATGAGGTGTCTGTCCTGGCCTCTAGATAAGCGGAGCTTTCCTATAATAACATGTCCTTTTCTGATATCCCATCATGTTGCCCTACAGATGTCAATGGGATAAGATTAATCAGATGTCTAGTGACACTAAAGAATGATGAATTGTCTTCTGGGGACATTGGATGGACTGTAGGTGTGTATGCTTGAGTGTGTGTCAACAGGTGATAGGCAGCCCTTTGTGTTTTAGTGGGTGACTCTACATCTGGAACTCTGCAGTGTGGTAGAGGGCTGACAGAAGTTACATGAACATCCGACTAGCTAAACATACTGATAACTCTCCTGGGAGGAGTTTCAGAAAATGGAAATACATCTGTAAAGGTACTTTCCATCTGTGAAGGTGCATGTCTCTGTACACAGCTACGGGAGTGTTTAGTACAAATGGCGATGTGTGGAAATTGATTCAGTTTGTGGGTGTGTGAAAGGGGGAAACGCTTGTGTGGAGGTGGGGCTGTTCTGCAGTATTTTTCTTCCTTCACTTCTTAAGCCCAAATGATTGCAAATCATGAAATTTCATCTATGATTTCCCCTACTCATCACACCACTGGAAGTATTTCTGAAAAATTGAATCACAACTTGAATACGTTGAGTCACTCAACCACGCACGTTGAACCCTAACTTAAACAATATTTGAAATGATTAAACCACCCATACCTTAAATGTTTTAACAAAAGATTATTGAAAATATATACAGACTTTTAAGTAATACTGAATATGTGGACTTTAGTAAAAAGTAAAAAGCCATTCATCATAATTAAAGAGATTTTTTTTGTTTTTGTTTTAAAGACAGTATTTGCTAATTACTTTTGCTAATCATTTCAAACAAAAAACAGCACAGTTTGGTTTGTAGGCAGAAGGGATTATAGGAAAACTTTGCTTGAGTTTGTGGCCTGTGGAATTAAATTTGTATCAGAGGTTGAAGGGCTTTGAGAGGTGGTTGCAAAAACCAGTGTTAAATAATGTTGCGCTCTTTCCCTGAGTGTAAACTCACTGGGACCTCTAATCACACACAACTGAATAATGTTGCGATCTTTCCCTGAGTGTAAACTCACTGTGAACTCTAATCACACGCAACTGAATAATGTAGCGCTCTTTCACTGAGAGTAAACTCATTGTGAACTCTAATCACACACAACTGAACCTTAAACCTAACTGACTGACTGACTGACTGACATTCCTATTTCGGTCTGGGTCAAATTTCTCCGCAAATGGATTGAAGTGGCTTCCTAATCAGTGAGGGGTAGAAATCCTCTGATTCAGAAAGAGGCAGTCAAATGCCAGTCACAGAGGTGAAAAGGCCACCGTTAGGTTTAACCTCAGATCATGTCACCGCTCTTGAGGTTGACGAGAACTGAAATCCAAACTAATCCGGCGTGAAAGACTCTGGGGCGACTCCTTAGGGCCTGCCCCAAATCAAAACATATCACGATTCAACAGAGGGGTCTTGCCACTTCGGTTTCAATTAAATCCGATGTGTGACTTTCTCAGGAAGTTGTTGACAGTGCACTCATGTATTGTCCCCATCATTATGTTTCTATGATCAGGTATCAACTAACAAAATAACAAAGCCATAACAGACTCTGGAGTCTTCATTAATAATGCAGCCACTTGAATGGATGCAAAGCCAGTTGGGAGTCTACAGCCCATCAACACAAAGCGCCTTCTCCCTAGAGAGCTTTCACAGAGCTGGACTAAGGGGGTTAAAAAGCCTATCTATATAAAAAAATAACAGACCCGGTGAATACAAAGAAAAGCCTAGCTTCAGGCTGAGCTGATCTCCTCTTCTGTTTCCACATCTTTGCAGCCAAATGCAAGAACTCTACAGTGTTTTCCACATCCTTCCTGTGGTGGAACTAGAGAGCAACCTCTTGTTCGACCCCCATACAGTCCATCCTAATCCTCTCCTGAAGAGCCTCTCCTGTCCTGTGTAGACGTGGTTTGTTCCCGGACACAGCCGGCAGGCAGCAACTCATGAAGTCAGCCGAGAGTCGCTGTGAATGTTCTCAACGAGAAACCCAGCTAGCGTGAAAGAATGCTACAATATACCATTAGGACTGACCATTATGACCAAAGACATGTGTTTTGCAGCTGCTTCTTCCAGATTTCCACCCACTGGCGAGAGAAGCATTTTGGCCCTTACACAAATTTTGATGTGATTTCTTTCAAGCAATGACGTAAACCAACGGCGCAACCTACAGGAACCCAATAGCGCGTACAGCATTGGCCCGGGCAGGAAGACATCATCGTAGCACGACTCAATGTAAATACACACGGCTAAGCCAGTTTGTTTCCGGCCTTATAAACCCTGTGACATGCTGCCTTGTGGAACTTTCCGGTTTTACCATCAGCGCCGTCAGCATCATTACCGGTGCCTCACACACTGGATTGAGGGGAGAGAAGTGGGGAGCATTGATTTTTCCAGTGTTCACAGTCAACCTCATTCCCCGGCTCTATGTATCCTCCCTAGTCAATCTGTGTGTCTTGGCTAACGAGACTCCATCAGACCTGTGCATTAGCTAGGTCATTGCAGGGGTACACTGTATCGATTGGCACAATCTCCATGTGATGATGCAATTATGACATGCTGCCTACGGAGGGGCTCTTTCAGGCCACAGGTAGGCTCCGTCCAAACGATTACTGTTGTGTGAAGGAGAGGCAAATAAACCTGCTTTATTCAATACGTTTGAATTATTGATGTGATGGCAGAGGACGCGTTCTTTAGCCCAGAGTTATTGTCTTATGATTTATTGTCTGCGTAGTCATTCGTGTTAAAATGGCTCCTGTTCATTCAGGCGCTGTTAGTTTTCAATGACAATTGTTTCAGTTCTCTTATTTGACAATATATGAAACAATAATGCAGCTTCCTTTTTTTGACTGAATGAATTAGCGAGCACTAATGTCTGGCTCATGTTGACATAAAGCCTAAACGATAATCTGATTCTGCCCATATTATATCTTCTCCTGGAAGAATTTATTGATATGCATTTGCTTACTAAAATAACATTTGAATTAACATATAAGTCATTTATTTTAATATCATGAAAATATTATATGTGCCTTATCGTCTTATTGTTGTGCCAAGTCACTTTGAATAAGTGTCTGTGAAATGTAAAATGGACATTGATCCAATCATTGACAGTAACTTACATTAACAGTTGCATATAGTAGCTTCAATCCTTCATGTTTTTTATGTAGTAGAGGGGATGAATCATTCAAATAGAAGCTGGGGATGATTAGGAATCAGCCTAATAGAAGCTGGGGATGATTAGGAATCAGCCAAATAGAAGCTGGGGATGATTCGGTGGCCACGATAATATGAGAGCCGGGTTGCAAATGTAACCAGGACATCATAGTTAACACCCCTCCTCTTAATATAAGTGCGATGGGGTATTTAGGGTCCATAGATTCAAGATACCCTTTTAACGTCCCATCTGAAAGGTCAGATGTACAGTTCACTAAGCAGCAACATGAAGTCCATTGATTTCAGCCTACAAAGAAACCATTCTCTTATCACATCATTTGTTTCCATAGAGCATTCTTTTATTTTCAGGCTTAAAGCCGTTTCGCTTTCTGTGTGGAGCTCAGAGAGATCGACAGAGCAGAGGGACAGCTGTCACAGGGAGGCAGACCTCTCTGCCACACTGGCTTTAATGGACTCCTGTTCTGACCAGCCACCCACTACGCCCCCTAGAGACATGGCGGCCACTCCCCACACTACCTCATTAGCACAGCAATGAAGGCTGGCCACAGAGAGACAGAGGGAGGTGGGGCAAAGAAGAGGGGGAGTGTGAGAGAGTGCCTTTGGGAGCTCCACTGGGGTGACCAGACCTGGCAAGGAGGCCCAGTGACAGCGAGGGGAGGAGGGTTTGAAAGAGTGGGGGGGGGTGTGGTAGCTATGTGGGGGCTCAGCCGCCTGCCTGAAAGGTCCCCCAGCGGTCCTTTTGGTTCAGATCAGGTGGCGACACCACCTGCCAGAATTTATTTAGTGTTCAAGTCTCTTCCAGACGTCAGGTTGCCCTTCCCAATCCCTCCCCACGCCTACAGTCTTCCCTCCACCCCGACACCCCCCACTCTCGCTACCAGGGGAAAAGACCACCCCCTCCACAGGGACTTGAAGCTGGAACTGTCGTCCTGTTGCCCTCCTTCACTGGGCTCATCCGTGTCCAGGGACTCTCAAGTTTCCCAGACACTAGATGGCCCATACGGTACAACCCTCTGACGACAGCCCGGTCGGCGGCTGTGAATCAAGGATCACCTAACAGGGACAGCCACTCCCTGGACATGGTGTGCCCGGAATGCACGGCGGGGGAGGTGGAGGATGACACCACAGCCGACAGCCCCTCCCGTGGGCGGCGCTTGTAACCCAATCTGACAGCGTGTGCCGCGGGAGGATCTCCTCAGATTCACCTACTGGGCGTCTTCTCTGTCTCCTATCTATCCCTCCCTCATCCCTTTCTTTGACCTAGAGCCAGCTGGTTTTATCAGCACAGATGAAGGTAGATATTGGACATTGTTTTCAGCCGGATTAGTGATCTGCTGATTGGATGAAGAGGGCACATCAACAAAACAACAAATGTTTTACTTTTATGGGGGCTTTGGTCTTTGTAACATTTCTGTATCATTCAGGCCCTAAATTATACAATGAACCATTCTCATTATCCACCCATTGCCCGCATGGGGGGGTATGGATGGACATCATCTGGCAGTGGTTCGAGAGGCGTTTTAAGCACCAGCAGTACCTCTCAAGGGTCCTGAAACAACAGCACTTACAGAGCCATTTGAAAAAGACACAGCTGCGAAATAAAGCACTTCTTCAGGGATTGGAGGACAACGCAGATCACATCAATCTCTCTCTGGATATGAAGTCAATGAGGGACCAGAAATGGAAACACTCTCGTTTCTGAGACAACTCCCACATGGGATGAGACAAAACTATATTCGGGATGTTAGTATGTAAGATATGTGATGAGTTCTCCATGAAGCTCATTTGTAAGGGCTGTCAGTAGATGACGACTGAATCTGAGATAAACGCTGCAGTTTTGAGGCGCTTGTCTTTGTTCAGACCTCTGGCCTCAGGCATCAACGTACAGTAAGCATTGACCTTATTTACTCCCACTCCCACAGCATGCTATGTAAAAGTATGTTGAACTGAGCTCATTCTGGAGTGCATCAGAGCAGCTTCTCTTTACTCCTCTCTGTCAGACATGTCCGATAGCATAGGATGGATGAGGCCTCTGAAGACTTTTGGATGATCTTTCCCTTCCCTGGATAAACACCAGAACCTCTCCCTTTCTCTCTCCATACCAGGTCGATTCAACTCTGAGTGAAATACTTCTTGCTTGTATCTTTTATATGAGAATGATACAGCCAGGGACACCAGGTGAGTGCAATTAATTAGCAGGTAGAAACCATAAACAAGTGTTAAGCATTTTATGACAGGAGTAAAGTAGCCCTGCTCAAAACCATGGTGTTATTGAATACTCATTGTTTAACAGCTTAAAGGGCGCCCGCGGCCTGTTAAATTATCAGCTGATTTTGAAATAAAAAATTAAGTGAATTGTTGAATTTGATTATCTTTGGTCATAATGGTCCATGTCAGCCTATGATAATGTTGGTCAGCTAAGCTAGCATATTTTTCTTTAATTACAAAGGCAACCTCATGTACTATAGATAAGGTTAGTAAACTTGGAAACATTTCTAATTTCAAATTAAGTTACATAATTAGATACGCATCAAATGCAGAGAAAAATACAGAGAAAACAATCCCTCACTAATCATTCTTTATTCTCCTCTCTCTACATTTAGAGATCACCCTAGGCTCCTTTATCTTACCCAACTAACGAGAATTGGTTGACAGAACGTGGGGGTTGTAGGAACATGCATGGAATGTTCTGGGAATGTTCTCTAAAGGTTACAGAGTTAAAAACATTCAGGGAACATTCTCTGAATGTACAAAAAACCTATTGTGAATGTTCTCTGAAAGTTGACTGACTGACTGACTGAGTGGCTACCCCTTGTAGTAGTAGGCGATGCGGCCTGTGGCGCAACAAGTCCTTTGTTCGACTCCCATCAGAGTCAAAACAAATGATGCCTTAGGATTTGTTCAAGATAGACAAAAACTTTGCTGTCTACAACCTTCAGTAGCTATGTTATAGGAATCCTAAAGTAAAGTTCTGGTGGATATTAGGATTTGTTCAGGATAGACAAACTTCGCTGACTACACGATTCTCTCGTCTTTCACTTGAGAAAAAAGTCAGTTATCGTCACCTATATTGATAATCATTGTATCAATGTCATTCACAAGTGGCTAACAAGCTATTTAAACAACCAGTGGCAAAAACCATACAGTTTGATGCTATTTGTGGTGGAGGTAAACATAAAAGGAAATGTAAGACAGTTTAACACAATGCTTAATTATGTCTAGCTAAATTTTCAAACTTAGCGTGATCTAATGTCGAGACGCTATACCGACACTTGTAAATTGTACAGGTCTGAGGTATTGTGGCTTTTCTGATTTTTGTAGTTGCACTTAAGGAAATACTGTGAGTTCACAAGTTTAACATTGATTTTCTACTTGCACTGTATAAACATACTGTACATTAAACCTGCTCAACTGTAACTAAGAGACTTTTAAATATAATGGACCAGTAAATTAGACACTTACATTTTTATTTATATACTTCCATTTTTATTTGTATTATCTGTCATGCTTTATTAACTCGTTTGACATTGTTAGAATTGAAAACTCACCTCATCCCTCAACAATGTATTACAACAATTTGCAGATGGGGAAATTGTTAACTGAGCTTCAAGTTAAACAAAGATTGCAACATAAAATATATTTATTTTAACATTGACTAATGTTATTAAATGTTTTTAGAATCTGATATTGCATTTAAATACAAAGTTTTACAGCTATCTTTACTATTTGATTTCCGAACTCAATCATACTGTAAGACTTGGTTACCATTGTCTGGTTCAATAAATTAAATTAATTAATTTGTTTGACCAAAACACTCACAAATGAATGCAAAACCTGTGACAAAATGACTGAAGAGACATAGCAAGATGGATATCAGACTTCAGAATTGTCAATTTGCATAAGAACAAAAACTGCAAAAAAAAGATTTTAAACAATAGCTAGCAGCCAAAGATGGTAGCTGAAGAACATGCTAGCTTATTTATTAAATTTATTTACTATACAAACCACATTTCAAATCTGTAGTATTAGCAACAAGCTAAACTGGCTGGCACTGACATCTCCAACTTTTATTAAAAATAGTTGCTATGATGACCAAGGTATGAATATCTGGTAAAGGAGTTAAACACAGATTTTTGATAAATAACAAATTGTTTAGAAACATTGTTTTATAGTACATCTACATAAACTTTAACTCCTTCATCCCTTTTTGAGCAGTTTTACAGACTGAGAAATCATTGGAAACAACGTTTGTAGAATGTTCCCAAAAATATTTTTTTGTAATACAGTTAGGGAAAAAAGTATTTAATCCCCTGCTGATTTTGTACGTTTGCCCACTGACAATGTGTGACCGTGAGGTGACGGACTGCTCCGCCATCTCCCGCATTCTCAATCTTTCCAACAGTCATGAACTCATTCCGGTCCCATTCATTTGTCTTGTCTTGTCAATTGTTGTTCACACCAGGTCCCAATCAATCCATTAGTATGTGTTTAAATGTTTCTCCTCTGCTACCCTCAGTTGTTAGTCATTGATCCATGAGTGATGTTTCTATGTGTTCACTTTCATTTAATAGTTTTGCCTCAGTACTCTGTTCTGTTGTTTTGTTGTATATTAAAAGAGTACACAGACTGCTATTCCTGCCTGCTCCTGGTCCGTTTCACCACTACACATCCACTGTGACAGAATTACTAACCCAAAGGACCATGTTAGAGCAAGGCAAAGGAGGCGAAGGCGGAAACTGGCGGTAAGCCAACCTCAAGATTTTTTTGGGGGGGGTGCTAAGGGGGCGAGCGGTGGACTCTCGTGTTGCCCAGGAGCCGCAGCCAGCCCCTCGTGCTGCCCGGTGGTCGTCGTCGCCAGCGCCTCCTGCTGCCCTGTTTTCACCGCCGCCAGAATCCACCGAGGTCTGGCCGCCAGCGCAGCCGCCCGCCGCCGAGGACTGGCTGTCTCCAACACAGCCCGAGCCAGCGGCGCCCCCTACTGTCTTGGCCACGCTGCCTCCACTGCCCGTCCCGGCCGTGCCGCCTCCACTGCCCGTCCCGGCCGCGCCACCTCCACTGCCTGTGTCCGGCGTGTTTTGGTGGGGGGCTGGTTCCTCTCGAGCCCTCCCGCTCTCCCCTGGGGTGCTGTCCTGCCCCGTCTGGAATCCGGGGCTTTGAGGGGAGACCGTGATGAGTTCATGGCAGTTAGTATAATGGGAAAAGCGGGAGATGGCGGAGCAGTCTGTCACCTCACAGTCACAAAAACAAATCCAGAAAATCGCATGTCAAATTTGCATTTTAATGAGGGAAATAAGTATTTGAAGATCTCCAAAGAGTAGTGGGACAAAATCCCTCCTGAGGTGTGTGCAAACCTGGTGGCAAACTACAAGAAACATCTGTCCTCTGTGATTACCAGAGGGTTACTTAGTCATGTTTTGCTGGGGTCAAATACTTATTCCCCTTATTAAAATGCAAATAAATTAATAACATTTCTGGATTTTTTTTGTTTTTATTCTGTCTCTCACTGTTCAAATAAACCTAGCATTAAAATTATAGACTGATCATTTCTTTGCCAGTGGGAAAACATACAAAATCTGCAGGGGATCAAATACTTTTTCACTCACTGTAACCTCACTATAACTTAATTAAATGTTACATAAAACATACAACTAAAATGTTTATTCTACCATATAAAAATAGCAATGTCTTGAAAATGTTGGTTCCAATAATACTTACTTCCCAAAACCTTCTCAGAACATTCTCTAAAAGTAATTTAGCTAAGAACCAAACTAGAAAATTAAGTGAATGTTACTAGAATGCTGTGTTCCGAGCAGGTGGAAATTCAGGGAACTTTGTTCCAATAACTGTTCTTTGAGAAGCTGAGGGTTCACATAAGCTCTGAAAAATATCAGATGTAAAAAGATTGTTTTAAATATCCAAACTGGCCTGCCAGTCTCATGACAGCTAAATAGTTACATTGGTATAAACATGATACTGATATGTCATTTTCTGTGATTAGAACTGATGCAGTGCTTCTGCTATACAGTACAACATCCATTTGGCCTTCTTAGTTTATGATGTGGTGTATTTTATTACCAGTGCAGCCACTCATCTATGGCCAAATATCTTACCGATGTAACCACAACCACAGATTTATGAATGACAACAAACTATGCTTTAATCTCAAAATAAGTTCACACGTAGCATTAATATCACACACACTCACTGTTTAAAGGGATGTTCCTGTATAAACATACCCATCTCGTGTGCAACTTCATTTATGACAAGCAGTAACTAGATTTATACTATTCCGAGCTTTAACCCAGAATGAATGGGCTCCATTGCAAGGCACTTGCTTTAATGTGTTTATATGTGAAGGTGAGGCTGCAGTCATGCATGTTCTTGTCAATCCTTGTGTGGGCTTTTCCACAGCACCACCCAGTCCAGTACTCATATGGTTCCTGGCAGAGTTCACCCACTGACACTTTTCACTGAAGCTGGCCTATGTCCACACGTAGCCCCATCACAACCATGCTGACCGGCATCGGAACACCGAAGGGGTCACAACAATCAGCTTAAGACGGCGTCCTCTTGCCATCACTGTTCATCCGTGATATTTAACACCAAACATTTTTGTCTTATGAACTCTGCAGTTTTCGGTTGACAATGTCCTTTCAGTAGTGTACATCTAGAATTATGATGTTATCAGTCTGATTTCATTGTCTAGATCGTTCTTAAGCCATGTTGCCGCATGGAATAATAGTTTCAATACTATATAACTAATGATTATGGAAAGAAAAAACAATGGGAAATCGGATCACTTCATTCATTGTGAGTTTCATAGAACAATCATACAATATATTTTATTATTTATAACAATGACAATCTGCTATATAGGCTAATGATCAGTCAGTAGCTCAAAATTGAATCACTGTTGTCTTTGATTCAACTGAACAAGTGGGAAAAAGATTGAGAAGATTATTATTTTTATTTTTTTAAATTCCCAGTATGCATAGTAGATGGCCCAGTCACACTTGTGGGCCTCGACAATGTCAACTGACATTGTTTGCCTGTGAACACGTTTAAAAGCTTCTTCGTTGTCTTGTTCATTACGTTATTTTTGGTCTCTGGTTCAACATGTTGACGGCGTGTTAAACTAATGATTGTTACCCCTTTGGTGTTCCCTAGTCTGGTTTAGTCAGAATGAAGATGACATAAAGTAGCCTCCAATGCTCTCCATTTAAAATGTGTCTGTTTGCATACTGTTAATTATCTAAAAAAAGGTTAGAAATATTATTTTTTCAGAGATAGAAAACAACATATAAAAGAAATGCCCAACTCATGCACTGTGTATGTAGCTATGTATTCACCAGCTGTTGAGGCCAGGGCATCTATTGTTTGGTCTCTAATCTGACCCCCCTGCCATGCTGTGGGGAGGAATGGCACATTTAAACCATTCCTGACAATAGGATGCAGAGACGATATAGATAACAATACAATGTTTTGTAAATGTATGGGCCGACATCCAAGCAAATGTCATTTAGGACTACAAGTCAGCCAAATGATAACCAACAGGGATGAACAGCTGGATTAGGATACAAAGCATAGAAAATGAATGTCCCACTGTATGTAAATGTACAAAGCTGGCACAGCGAGTGAACACCAAACAAACAAGGGTGTACTTCAAAAAGCAAATAAAAAATGCCCCTTTTTACTAAACGTTAAATATCCTGGGGCCCCCGTCTGCACCTCCACCCTCTAACACATGGAGAAGGGAGCCCGCCATGTCATACCCACGGCGACAGCCCCAGACATTTGTGCCAAGGCACTGCGCTTGGCTACTGAGGGAAGATGGTGATAACCTGTTAGCGTGTATTGTCTCATCGTGACCGCAGGCCCTAAGGTTGGCCTGCATCCAGCTCCATCAAAGATAACAGTCAGATAACCGTCTGGGGAATAACAACACAACATGGCCAATGAGATATGCCCTTCATTCTGACAGATTAAACCGAGAAGCCACTGATAAGGCCTATCCATCATGCTTCCAACAGCAGCATCCCTGAGTCTGTCAGAAGGACTCTGCTGTCTGCCTGTCTGTCTGTCTGCCTGTCAACCGGTCTGATCGCCGGTCTGCCTACCTGTCTGTCTGCTTGCCTGTATGTCAGCTTATCTGCATGTCTGTCTGCTTGCCTGTCTGTCTGTCTGTCTGCTTGCCAGTATTTCTGCCTGTCTGTCTGCTTTCCTGCCTGTCTGTCTGTTTGCTTGCCTACCTGTCTGCTTCCTTTTCAGTGTTTCTGACTGTCTAAGATTCTTTTTCCAGGAATATGACTCAAATGGAAAACATGTAGCCAGGGAGGCAACTCAATACAACAACACACACCACATACACTACACAACATGATCAAACACAACTTATACAACTCAATACAACAACACACACCACCTACAGTACACAACACGTTCAAACAAAACATATACAACTCAATACAACAACACACACCACCTGCAGTACACAGCACGATCAAACACAACTTATACAACTCAATACAACAACACACAACACATACAGTACACAACACGATCAAACAAAACGTATACAACTCAATACAACAACACACACCACATACAGTACACAACACGATTAAACATAACATATACAAATCAATACAACAACTGAGACGTATATCACACTATACAACAAGTCACCCTGTAATAACTATTATATTTCCAGCCATTCTGACGAACACCAACACCCATGATATCTGTTACATAAAACATTTTGCTGCCAGTCTGACAAATTTTCTTCACATCAGTTACAGCTTTATTTGCTGTTGCTAGTTCTATCTGCCCAATGCATAAGCTACACTCTCAGAATGTCCCCTAGCTAGCATCAAACAGAGTGTAGATATGGGTGTGTGCAATCCAAATCCTATCTAGAAGATCTTACCGAAATACCCTTATACTTCTACGCAGCACAAAAGGACGCTCTGGTGATAATCTGTATTCCGTGCGATGAGAATACGGGTGGGAGGGGAACATGACAGACACAAATGCAGCCTCTTGGCTTGCTGGGTGAGGTTTTGGAGGTGGGTCTGCTTAGTTTTGTTTGAAGTGTGAGATGAAAAAGACGAAGAAGTCCAACAATACCCAAAATCTCAGCGGCCCGGCATTCTATTCCTTCTGGGATGATCTGAGATGGTGTGGTGGATGGACGGGAACATTTGGACCACGATGTCTGGTTAGTACCTGAAGACATCTAGACTCAGCGATCATTTAAACCCTGTCTGTTCTGTGTAGCCTCCCATTCGCTAAATTTCACCCTTCTCACATGGACCTGGGGGAGGGGCGTAGGGTAATGACACCCTGGTTCCGGTGGTGTCGAAATGTGCTGAAAAACGTGTTTGTCGCGATCTTGCGAATGGCGAAACTTAGACAGTATTTGCCGGGTTGATCGATTTGACCGGGCATCTCAGCGGTCGCCTTGCCCTGCCCTCTGTGTAGATTTTGACGTCGGGTCAGGCGGCTGAGGCGGAACTCATCTCTGCTGTGATATCATGCAACCGAGGGATCTCAGAGACGCCGACGCCGGTGTGTCTGTGGAGCAGAGGCTGTCTGAATCGGCGATAGACGATCTGATGAAAGACATGTCTGTTAATTCACCAGGTTATGAGTCGCACGGACCGCTCCGGTTCTGTTGTCAAGCAGTCGTATTTGTAGATGGCACTGGGCAGAGCAGGGGTAGGTGAGGCGCTACAGTTCCAGTCGTTATACTGAATGAGGACTGATGTGTTGATTGGTGAAAAGCCTTTGCAGCGGTGACAAATCTACTGGATGCCATGAATGGGTTTTATTTGCACTCCACCAAATGTGGGGGAATCTAGACTGAACACACTTCTCGCTCATAAACATGGTCTGGTTCCATTAAACACTGCTGTCACTTTTTGTTTGGTGAATTGTTAAATACAGAAAAATTGACTGATACAGTAATTGAACTATAACAGCGACAAACGTTTTTTGTGCTAACGGGTTACTGTGTCTTCACAATTCTTTTCCAAATACATTGAACTGGCCTATAGCCCTCAAGGAACAGAGTCAGAGTTTTCAAAAGGCTTGGCAAAGAATTGCTCTTAGTGTCTAGGGGACATTGTAATTGTTATAATGTGCGCTCCAAAACACTCTCGTTTTGTGTGTTGGAACAGACTGTAACTGGTTATCCCAAAGTCCACCATTGTTCTACTATTTCATCCTCATGCTGTGTTGCTGGTCCTCCTGGAGGTGAGACCACGGTTATATGGATCGGTGACCCACTTTGGAGTCCATTGTGTGGGAAACTGGAGGCTTACTATTCATTCTGGATCGTATTCCCCCAACATCCCCGTTTTCAACATTCAATGTATAGGTGTAACAAGCCAAGTGGATATGCTCCAAGTAACTTTATAATCATTTTTCCATAAAGGTGGCCAGTTCTTAGGGTTAACATTATATCTAAACAACTGTTGTTTGAAAGCAAGAGAGAGACAGAGAAGTGAAAAAGAGAACACTTGATAGAGAAAGCATGAAAAAAAAAGGCCAGAACAAAGACAATGAAAGATACAATGAAAGTATAAATTCAAATAAAAAGAACAAGAAATCAAAAGGAGAGAGAGAAGTAGAAGAGAAATAGGAATGTCCTTTAGTAGTATTTCACGGCCTGACTGGACTTGTGGTACAGAGCGACACAGATATTTAAAGAATGGATGCTAGGTCCTGGGAGGTCATGGTTGACAGAGGCATCTGATAATCTGTAGTCTGTGCTGTCAGAGGCGTCATTGCACAACACGCAAGTTGTGATGAACAGACGAGGTAGTGACACTGAACAGACACACGACAAGAGCCGTTCAGGAGATTCTGGGCTGAGAGATGTCTTCAGACCACTGGTTATCGAGCTTTAAACACTCATGAATTTGCACGCTGGTAGAGAACAGCATTCTTACCGGAATTTCAGTTCGAGATAAGCATGTGTTGACCATCCCTGCCCTGCTGTCAGTTAATCTACTTATCACATTGCTCTATGATAGCGTGACATTGGGGGTTCTAATTAGGTTGTTTGCGTTGGCTGTGTTGATAAAGATGAGTGTGATCAAACAGACCAGAATGACATCGATGATGATAGCGCAAATGAATATGATGTTGATAGATGACAGAGGTGATTAAACAACGGGATGATGTCGTACACTGAAAAACAGAGACAGAGAGGGCAAGTGAGATAGAGAGCGAAAGAGGAAGACAAATGATTGTCGCGTGCTGGGGTGGTAAAGAGGTGCGGGTACACGGGGGAAGAAAATTTGTCTCCCTGTGGTTTTTCGTGTCTCAGAGAGAGACATGAGATATCCAATCATACGCTGCTAATCACAGAGCACTGATCACTGCGCACATTGCTAATCCACATGGGCCCCTTGTGGAGCTCGGAGAGCCTGAGAGAGCCTGAGAGAGCAGCGCGGTCCTGTTTGATTTATCGCCCGTTCGTCTCTGGATTGTTATTTGATGTGAAATTAAATTAAAGCCAGTCCGCTCACTCCTGACTGAGTAATTATCGCAGTATTTCCCGTGTGAGGCGAGCGGAGCAACAGCACCAGCCATGCTCGCTCAGGCACAGGGTCACGGACCGCTGGAGAACTGACAGACAGGCCCCCTTGTAGAACGTGAGCTGCATGGGAGAGCAGACAACGCACACACACACACACAGACACACACACACACACACACACACA